>OMKZ01055472.1:36765-72036 GCA_900302535.1 Neoniphon sammara
AAAGTGTTAATATTTAAATGGGCCCCGGGCCACTTTGTAATCGGAAAATTGGGCCCCGAGGTCGAAAAGGTTGAGAACCCCTGACTTAGACCACATGAACCTGCAGCTGTTTTTTTCCGTTTTATGGTGTACACTTACCGATACCTGGCTTGTGTTCTGTCTTGCAGGTCAGCTTAATAGAGGGAATGGATCCAGTGTGAGTTTTGCAACACCATCTTGCCCAGCTGCTGTTTAACTGTGTAGCCATGGCAACTTGTGCGCGTGGCTGTGCACCAGCGGTGCGCCTCTGTCAGAAGCTGAACCGACTCAAGACACTGGATGATGACATGATGGCCACATCGCTGAAACGCTGCCTGTCCACCCTGGACCTAACTCTGCTGGGTGTTGGTGGCATGGTGGGCTCTGGCCTCTATGTCTTGACAGGCACTGTGGCCAAAGACATGGTCGGGCCTGCTGTCATCATATCCTTCCTCTTTGCAGGTATTGCTTCTTTACTGGCTGCCTTTTGTTATGCAGAGTTTGGAGCACGCATTCCGAAAACAGGGTCTGCCTACATGTTCACCTACGTCTCTGTGGGAGAGATCTGGGCCTTTCTCATTGGCTGGAATGTGATTCTGGAGAACATGATAGGTGGGGCCGCTGTGGCACGTGCGTGGAGTGGCTACCTGGACTCCATTTTTAACCACGCCATCCAAAACTTTACTGAGACGCACATTATGCAGTGGAATGTGCCCTTCCTCGCCCATTATCCTGATGTGCTTGCAGCAGGGATCCTAGTAGTTGCCTCTTGCTTCATTTCCTTTGGAGTTCAAGTGTCCTCTTACCTCAACCACATCTTCTCTACCATTAGTATGGGTGTCATAGCTTTCATCCTAGTCTTTGGCTTTGTACTGGCCGAACCAGCCAACTGGAGCCAGAAAGAAGGAGGCTTTGCCCCTTTTGGCCTATCTGGAATATTGGCAGGCTCAGCCACATGTTTCTACGCATTTGTGGGTTTTGATGTAATTGCATCCTCAAGTGAGGAGGCGAAGAACCCGCAGAAAGCTGTTCCCATCGCCACTGCCATCTCCCTTGGTCTGGCAACAGTGGCCTACATCCTGGTTTCCACAGTGCTCACGCTCATGGTGCCCTGGCACACGCTGGACCCCAACTCAGCCCTGGCAGACGCTTTCTTTCGCCGTGGATACAGTTGGGCTGGAGTCGTTGTGGCAGTCGGATCCATCTGTGGTGAATGTCACTTTCTTTCTCTAAGAATTATTATGTACAAGGCTGTACACTAATAAGTGATAGACATGCTATTACAGTGTAATTAACAAACATTTCAACTGTAGAGTGCTACATTTTCATTCACATGTTTAGTAATGACTTTCTGTTCCCATCTCTAGCCATGAACACCGTGCTGCTCTGTAACCTCTTCTCCCTCCCGCGGATTGTTTATGCCATGGCAGAGGATGGGCTCTTCTTCTCCATTTTTGCCAGAGTCAATCCCCTCACCAAAGTCCCTGTCAATGCTATTCTGGTGTTTGGAATCCTCATGGCTACCATGGCTCTCATCTTTGACCTGGAGGCCTTGGTCCAGTTCCTGTCCATCGGCACTCTCCTGGCTTACACCTTTGTGGCGGCCAGCGTCATTGTGCTGCGCTTCCAGCCTGATAAAACCAGCTCCAAGGGGACTTCCTCTACGTCTCCCAACCCTAACGCCGAGCCCTTCCCTGCTCCCTCCGAGTCTCAAACCATAACCGAGGACAGCGGGGAGCTGAAGGAATATGAGTCTTTCTCCGACAAGCTTCAGCTGGTGGAGAGGCAGAAGACAAATGAGCACCGTGGGGTGGGGCAGCTGAAAGCCCGTTGGGAGCCGTACCTGGGCAGGCTGCTGGGGGACTTTGAGCCAGGGGCGGTGGTGGCCTTCTCTGTGCTGTTTCTGATGGTGAGCTCAGTATCCCTCTGTGCTGTGGTGGAGTTTGGAAACAACCAGCTGCAGCTGCCCATCTGGAGCTTCTCAATGCTGCTGGTGATTTTTAGTTTAGCTTACATCCTCAGCCTGTTTCTAATATGGATTCATGAGCCTCAGACCAACAGCAAAACCTTCCAGGTAAACTCCATGGTCAATTTACCAAGGGTGTGCAGAATGGCAAGTGAATGGGCTGTTTTCATTCTCTCTGGGGCGTGGTCTTCCCCCCAGATAAACTAAAAGCTGTTGCAGTGACTCAGTATCAGAGTATCAGATGTTCCTGTTTGCTTAGGCAGGGCCCATGCTGTATTATTCCCACTGGCAGCAACAATCTTGCTCAGCCAAACCATTCTGCTCACTCACATGGCACATATTCATTTGAAGGCAGTTTTTGTTGTAAACTGATTTATGATCGATGTCCTTTGATTCACTTTTTCTTCTAGGTGCCCCTGGTTCCATTTATTCCAGGTGCCAGTATCCTCTTTAATGTATTCCTCATGTTGAAACTCAGCTTTCTAACCTGGATTCGGTTCACCATATGGATCGCCATAGGTAAGGAGGCATGCTTTTGCAAAACAGAGAAGTGTTTTTTTTTTAAATTAATAAATTTATTTTTTAAATATTAATAATAAGTACAAATCACCTCAACAGTACAGTGTGTTATGGTAGCAAAATATTTAACGAGCAAGAGTGATTTGTTGTATGTATTTGGTATATAGCAGATAACTTCCTCTCTGTGCTGACTTGCTTGATGTTAACGACAATTTGGTGATAGAGGAACAGACTAATCTACAGTGCTGACATCACATGAAGTAAATGTTATCTCAGGAAACAGTTTGAGTATTGCAAACCTTTGTTTGTGTTCTATTTCGGGTGAAATTTTGCAGATAATCCATTTATATCGTAGAGCTAAGCAGGCATACCCTTAATGGTTAGAGAAATTTTCTTCTACTTTAGCTCTGAGGATGTGGATGATGGTCAAACAGCGTTAATGCCCTGTCAGCGAAGGGGATCACTGGGGAAACATGATTAGCTACATTAGCTTAGCGCTCCTCTGGACCAGTAAACCATTTAAACACACCTGTCTGACTGCACCGGCTTAACCAGCTGCACACCCATGAAATATTATACTTGACAGACTGGCTGAGCTCTGTCGCAGAGACCATTTCCCTAGAGAAAGCACTGATCATAAAGCTTGGGTAATGGCCTCAGCTGTCTGAAAGGTTACTTTTCGGAAGTGGGGGGATTTTTTTCCATTGACTTGGTCTAGTGTTGTGGCTGAGTCTAAGTCGAGTCTCATAGTCCTCAGTTTTCAAGTCCAAGTCTGAGTCCAGAGAACCAGTTAGAGTTTAAATAATCCATGTGAGGACAAATAAGAAAACTAATTCATTTGTGCCAATTTAATTGCTTGTTCAGTAATCAAGTTGTTAAGTTACTTCATTGAAATAGAAGTCAGACTGACATGTTGAGGGAATAGATTTGTGTTTCAAAATATACCAAAAATGATAAAGGAAGTTTGAAAAACATGATATCAAAGCTGTTGTATATAACAGTTTCTATATGACAAGATTCATGGCAGCTCACAAGTAGTTTTCCCAAATTAACACAGTAACACATTAACAATACTCTTGTCGTGCATGCAGTCTTTTCCACTGCTCAGCTGTGTATCTTGCCTGTGTTTCTAACTTACTGTTAACCAATCAGCTAATCAGGCCCAAACAAATGTAAAGAAGCACTACAAAAAATATGCAGCCTTTGTCGTAGGCGATCAAATCTCATTTCAAGTTCAAGTCTGAGTATGAATCATCAATATTCCAGTCCAAGTTGAATCACGAGTCATCAAAACTCAAGCTCAGGGCGACAACACCGATTTGTGCACATTTGCATCCTAAGCGTCTCATATCTTCCCCAGGTCTGTTTGTTTATTTTGGCTATGGGATCTGGCACAGTAAGGAGGGCTTACGGGAGCTGCAGCCCTCAGACATGGCGGCGAGGTACGTCGTTCTCCCCAGCGGCAGCCTGGTAGAGACAGTGCAGTCGGTCCAGCCCGATGGACAGGTGGACTCTTCGGCCCACCACATCAGCCCCCCTCCTGCCTTGACAGCCGAGGAGCATCCTGGAAAAAGATGATGTGTAATCGGCCATACGTAGTCGTTGCAGTGGGCCAATATTATCTGTCAGCTCCTGCTCATACGCTGTAATATTACTCCTGTACTCCTGTATTTCACTCCTTTAAGCGTGTGACTGGCCTGACACTATGTGTACTGCCACAACACTGCAAAAATATCTATGTTAACAAGTCATTTAGTTTCATATTCAGTGTTAAAATCCTCTTTTTCTTAATACAAGTGAAAAAATCTGTCAGTGGAATGAGATAATCCCACTTTTTTCTAATGCAGCTTCACTTGTTTCAGGTTTTATTTTTTCTGGGAACAAGTATAAATATGTTGAAACAGGGCAGAAAAAGGGAGATCAGCCCACTAGTGTCAAGAAAATGACGCTTGTTTGAAGACAATTCCGGAAATAATTTGTTAACGAGTAGGATTATTGATCCCACTGACAGATTGGCAGAGAAAACAAGATTATAAGGCTGAACATGAGGCCACATGACTTGTTAAGATGGGGATTTTTGCAGTGAAGTCTATTTCTTGCTCTGCATATGTAAGCACACCACAAGATGGGATGCACGCTCTCTGTCTCATTGTGAAGCATATTTGTATATCTTGTAATGCTGGAGCCTAGAGAGCTTTATTACTGTCCTTCCTCTCTTAGCATCAAAGTTGTGGTATATTCTTTCAAAACCAGCGCTTTTCTTGCATCCTTGCCAGTGACGTAACCAAATCTGGTCCCTCTTCTACAGTTTGTCAAAAACCCAAGTGTGTTTGTAAGTAATATGGTGCTTTCTTTGTGACAAACTGTATTTTTAGTCAAGTATACTCAGTGGATGATTTTTTTTTTTTTTTTTAATTTAACAAGGAACATTTTGGAGCTGGAAAATCGACATTTCACTCAAATTTGTAATCCAGTTTCTATTGTTAACAAGCAGGAGTATATCCCACTGCATTCAAATCGTCCAGAGTATAGTATCGGTTCTTTTGTTGCATGTTTTTTAGTCAAGCACAGGAATGCATAGACTTACACACCCATGTACAAAATGTATGCCAGTTTACATTTTTACCTTTTTCTCAAACTCTCGTTCTCCCCAAAGCCTCAGGAGACACTGCGGGGCTCTAGTCATGTGGATCCTCTTATGGACCCTCATCTTTGTGATCTTCTTAAGTCCATCTCTCTCTTTTGGTTCCCACATAACTGCCCTGCCTTCAGCGGCTTCTCGCAAACTATTTAATCGCATATGTCGAGACATTTATTTATTTTTCTATTGTGTTTTTACCTTTCACATATAAATGTCAGCACCAGTGTTGTCTCGCTGCCTGCCATCTTTGTGTTCCTCAGTATCTGTGTGAAACGAATGAACGCCAGGTCCTGCATGTACCCTGGCACTACAGTCTCCATCAGTAATTTGTGTTCCCCCTTTTAATTGGGTGATTAGGCATTTGAGTCATTCACTTAATCCCCTAACTCTCATCCCATGACCCCATTCTCTTTTGTGTCACAGATCTTGCACTTCTGCAGGGCTTTTTCCCACACAGCTGCCCTTTCTCCTGTCTCCCTGTTGGCATGAGATTAGATACAAAGCACACGGATTACTGAGCTCGTTTTGTTGTCATATCCCTATTTTCCTGAGAGATAATTAGATTGATTGATACATAAGCAAGCACAAACCTTCTGCATGGGTATCTGTATTGGGTAGAATACTGGTGGGCAGGGGAACGTTGTTTTGCGTTTGGGTTGTGCTTCATCCCTCTGAGGCCTCTGTAATCCCACAGATTTACAGCCAGTCCCTGTCCCCGCCGTCGGACTACAGCTTGACCTAGATTACAGACGTGCACATGTGAGACCACTCACTCACAGTGCTGGATTACCCTTTGTTGTAGATACGACACTCTCACGGCCTCAATTGGCGAACATCAGTATGAATAAGCGAGCATGAGGCGGTCTTTGCCTTTTTATTGCCAACTTTACCGTTAATTCCCCAACCCCTCTTTGTGTTTCACCTGATCAAAGTACCCCTTGACCTGATATGTATTTATTCATTTCACAGTCTGCGTGTTTGTACGTGACACATGAGAAACCGATGGCCTTAAAAATGTTCTAATCAATGCAGAGTGATTTCCAAAGCATACATGACTTGTCTGAAGGATTTCAGTTGTTACTTTGTTTCCTGATCAGCACAGATTTACTTGTGTTTGAGTGTTTGATGAAAATCTATCATACAAAACTGTATCACAAAATGGAAAGCATCAGTGTACAAACTTGGAATAGAATGTAGGCGGCATTGCAGTGTAATTACAAAACAGGTCGTATTCAAGGGATTTTTGTACAACTTTGCACACTGTTTGAAAACTATTGTGTCTGTGATTGTGTGTCTCCGCTATGTTTTTGATGTCGGGGCAAGTGACAGAATTGACACTGTGGTGCTTTTGGCAAGCTGAACATTCTCTCACCTCTTTGAATTACTGTCTCTTGTCTTTTTGTGCCAGGAAGCACAGTTATGGAAGTTTTCTGATTCTTTTCTTACTTCTGAATAGTATTGTACTCTATACTTGCACATTAAAATCTCAAATCTTTCTGTTAAAGTTTATGTCTGTATAAAGTGCAGAAGACTGTGTTAATTATGAAAAATAAATGTTTTGAAGCAGCATTTACAAGAATTTAAATTGCTGGGGACTCTGACAAAAGTATCAACCTAAGAGAATAACATTGAGCTGAATTTGGAATACATTCGTAATGAAAGTTGTGCGGCCAAATTCAGCTCCTGAAACTGTGAAATATTGCATCATGGCATTTGAGTCAGTGCTTACACCAGGTGTCAATGTGCTGTTGCCATTTCCAACAATGGTTAAGGGAAAATAAATACAGTCTAACACATGCACACATACATAAATGGATGCAGTCAAAAACAGGGCATGGACATACATAAACAGCCCTGGTAACATGACTTGATTTCATTCTTGAAGGTGAGCAAACATAATAGACATCAATACAAACACATCTGTATACAGAACACGTCTCGTATCTGCTCCTATTCAATGTCTGATCACACAACGCACAATTAGCCAATGCACTGTAAAAACTAGCAATAGACCTTTTTCACAGCAGCCATTTTGACATGAAAGAGCAGGTAAACACAGGTGTTACTGATGGCTTTAATGAAGGTTCCATTCCATTGAGGTACAGAGCTGTAATTAATGTGATTAGTAACACCTGTGTTAACCTGCTATTCCATGTCAAACTGACTGCTGTGAAAAAGGTCTATTGTTGATCTTATGAAAGTTTTCAAATTAATCTGACTTAGAAATAGAGCTTTGCCATTTGCAACTAGTAAAAACTTGTCTGTCCAGCAAACATCCGTTGCCCTAATGAGTAATTTTAAATCAGTATGACAAGGATTTTTGAGTTGCAATTACTGCAGACTTATTTTCCTAAATTTTTTATGCGGTTTTCACGTCTGTTGTCAAAAGTTGTTAAAACCCCAAAATCTATTGTATCATGTTGCCTTGATAGTTTGTCTTCTCAACATTTTGGTTTTTACAGTGTGTGAACTGTGAATGAAATGAACTTGATTTCCATGGCTAAATGTCATATTTTATACTCAATATAAATGAATTACTTTGTCAAGCATAAGGTTGATGGAACATTTACTGACATTTATTGCATCGAACAAGCGAGCTTATGACTAAATTCAATTACATGCTTGATGACCCGGCTGTATAGTTAATTTCAAGGATTAACCCTCAGGTCATAAACTGTCTTCAGCTGGATAAAAGGACAGATCAGGTGTTAAGTCATTAAGCAGTGGTGGAAAATTAGAGTATTGATACTGACCAGATGAATTATATCTCAGCTTGTTAGCAGATGTGAAGATATATTTACCGACTTTTCCATCAGTCCAGTTTATTTAAAAACACAAGCGGACAAAGGAGCTGTATTTGACTTGACACAAGGTAAGTCTCTGGGGTTCAGATTACACAGCTGAGCTCATCTCAAATTACCCCTGAGGAGTATGCTTCATGATGATTGGTGCAAATACAAAAACAGCAAAATAAATAAATAAATAAGCATAGCTCATAATCAGCTGTGTGGTTTTGATACTGCTGCACGACTGAAGAATTTCTGGTAGATTATCTGATGGGACTAATACAAATTTCAGTGGATTCAGATTCAACGGAGCATGAATCTTGTGATCAGCTTCGTTGCCTTGGAAACTCCCCGCCCTTGTCTGACTGCTCTGGAGAACAATCAACACCTCTGCCGTGGCATTGTTTGTGTGACATTGAAAGTTGTGCGAACCGCTATTTATTCAGAGCCATATGTGACCCACTGACTATGAAGGACTTGCATTCACATCATGGTTGAGGTTACACAACATGTATCCAGCAACCTAACTGTCACTCAAAAGATTCAAAAGATTTAAATCATGAATCCTGTTGATGAGGTTAAAAAAAAAAAAACTGCTAAAAGTGAAACAAAACAATAAAAAAGGTGCATTCCCTCCTAAGAATGTCCTGTATAATTCAGTGGAAATGGCATGTTAATGTGGCTGTTTTATGCTTAGAGTTAAAAAAAAATTAAACATGCCATTGAAATACATGCAGCTAGTTGTTGCCAAAAATTCGTATGCACAGCTGCGCTCTTTCCCTCTCCAAATCCAGAACCGTCTTCTGCTACGCCTTTAAGGTTTCATTTCTTCCTCTGATTCAAGCCACTGGAGCGGGACAGGAGGGACGCACGGCATGTTTTGGTACAGGCTTTTGCAGCACTGGAGCCTCTGTTGAGGTGCAGCGTGTGACGGTGGACAAGCAGGGTTGGAGGGGGGGCAGCGGTGGACACACGATCCGCTGACCCAGCTGAATGAGGACCATGTTCTCCTCCATGTGCTCGCCTCCTCCTCATACTGTATTCCCACTGCGCTGCACTGCTGCTCTGCCTGAGGAGGAAAGAAGGCAGTAGCAGAAACAAAACAAAACTACATTTATACACTGTGTGGTTATTGCACCCATGAATTTTCATCAACATGTCATCCAATGAGTATCTATAGGCTTACAATGGGCTCTTCTGTGTGTGTGGCATGTGGTTCTGTTGTTTCTCCACTGGTGTGCTGGGCAGAGAGAGGCTCCGCGTCCGTTCGGGTGAGGCTTCCTGTGGATAATATGGCAGTTAATACAATTTTCATCTGCACCTAGCCAACATGAAGTAACTGAGTGTATGATTTTCAGAAACTCATTCTTTTGTATGCGTGGTGCAAACTAATCAAGGAAAGAATATGAGGAGAGGTGGAAATGTCCTTCACAGTATAATACAGGTGCGTTGGCTGCAAAAGTCAATACAGTCCAAACCATAGTAACCCACACACTGTTATATAAGGAGGGGGAAAAAACAATAACAAGGTTTACTAATGCAAAAGTGACTGGTTTATTCACAAATACAAAGACTGCTATGGTTTTGTGCAAATTAATCCACATATGTTCACAAGTTACATCATATTATACATACACACCATAGATCACAGTGCAATAGAATCACCTGCGTGTCCTTGGTGGCATCATGCTGCGCTCTCTCCCTCAGTCTCACCAGGCTGCTGTGCAGGGTGCTGTTCTCCTGCTCCAGAACCCGGATCCGAATGCAGTTTGCCTGCAATTGCTGCTCCATATCCAAAACTACATTCCCTGTACCTGGTGAAGGTGCATATAATGAAATGTGAATGTTAGATGCAGCGGGTCAAAAAAACAGACAAAAAACAAAAAAACAAAAAACAAAAACAAGAGTGAGGTAGCACATCCAAAATTGGGGGAAAAATACTTACTTTATGAGGCACATGTATTGTATTCAGTCATATTTCCTCAATTTTGGATGTGCTACCTCACTCTTTTTTCAGTAGGTCTGTTGGGTTTTTCTTGACTGACTCACAAACAAGAACTCCACTGGTGAAGCCCACTTCTCTGCCTCACACAATATGTAAACATTATTTATTGGCACTTCTCAAAATATTACCATTACTTTACATAGATTAACACCAATGACACAGAGCAAGCAAACCATTTTTTAAGTAATATGGTGATGATGATAATAATAACAACAACAACAACAATAATAATAATAATAAAAATAATAAAGCAGAAAAACACAAGTAAAATATTTTAAAATATAAAGTAATTTTATTATACTATAGGTAAAATAAGTCAATAAGATTTTAAATCTTCACTTGTGTTTAACCTACAATTATGCACCTAACCTATATTTATGCACTGAAAACATAGAAAACTTGAAATTAGTGTTTTGTGTCGACATCAGCTGCATATGTGGTTCAGTAATTGAATACATATTGCACTGTCAAAACAATCTAACATTAACTCTGATGGGTATGCTCTGTAGAACCACAAGTAGTGTTGATCTTTACACTCCCACAGATAAATTGACACTGATGATTCTGCTGCATGTTCCAAAGCAATAGATCAGACAAATAATTGCATCAGCCTGTTGGATCTCTGGAGTGTAAATATCATAGCGTGTTGGAGTTTTATGTACATAAATTCGGGTAATTGCAGAAAGTCAACAGAAAGACAAAGATGAACCAGTTCCCTACTCTGTGGTTGAACCTGGGCCAGGGGGCTGAGCTCTGGAAAAGCCGCCAGCAGCCTCTCCCTCTGCCTTAAATCGTGCACTTCTTCCCTCAGCTCAGCCACGCTGCTCTTCAGCTCGCCCACATGAATTTCTAGTCTCTGCTTCTCCTGCTGGAGCTCAGAGCACGAGGCCTGATGAAAGAAGGCACTGCAGAATGAGCTATGAAGTATTACGTTGCAGTCAATACAAAAATAGTGAGGCTATCGGGTGCTTAAGTACTCCAGTGTACCTCCTGTTGGGCAAACTGTGCCAGCAGTTGCTCCTTCTCCTCTGCCGTGAGTCTCAGCTGATCCTGCAGGTCGGTCTGCCTCTCCTCTCTCTCTCCCAACTGCCTCTGCAACTCTTCACACTCTTGGTCAAGGGCATCCACTCTTTCTAACAAAGATTTCTGCTTGGCCTGCATCGACTGGACACAAAACGAATGTGATGCTCCGAGAGATCCTTTGAAAGACTGTTGGTGGAGCTGACTCTCAAGAACTGAACACAACACATGACACTGACCTGCTGCTGACGACAAGCACTCTGGTACTTGGCACTCTCTTTATCAAGAAGGAGCTGCGTTTCAGAGATTTGACTCTCTAATTGCTGGGTCCTTTGCTCTAGTTTACGACGGGCTTCTTCTTCTATCTGCAAGGTCTTCACTTTCTCCTGCAGTTCATTCTTGTCATACTCTACCATGAAATACAGGGTTCCACCACACAGTATATTAATTAATTAATAATGTGGCTAAGATTCTACAAGATATAAAGTATGTATTACAACTGCATGTCTTACCAAGTGCATGTAATCTTTCATGATTTGCAGCTAGTTCTTCTTTAAGTTTCGAGTTTTTCTCCTCCAAGGACAAGTTTCCTTTGACAAAAAATATATATTATTATATATATTAGGATTTCTGCAAAATGTTATTTGTAGCACACAATCTGTTCTGCACATGTTCTGAACTACTAGGTCACTGAAACACAGTTGACCAAATGAACAAAGAATGCCAGGAGCTCCCCTCCAAAGTCAGCACCATCAAGCCTAAAGGCAGATGCATTTTTTAAACCCAAAATGCATTTTGCATTTTGGGTTTAAAAACCACAACAGTAAAGAAAAGTTAGACAAAAGCGAAGCTATATATAAGCTGCAAAATTGGTTTTGTAACTGAAACATCTCTAACTGAATCAATACGGAATCAAAACAAATCAAATCAAAATGGGACCTTGTCAATCAGAATCAAATTGAATTAGGAAATCGGTGCCAATACTCAGCCCTGTAACACATGGTGTAGCAAAAAGTGATCTCCATGTCAGGTCACCTCTCTTGAGTTGCTGTTGTTCCTCTTGCAGCCTTCGCTCTGTGTCTTTCATGGATCGCTGTGCCTCCTGCAGTGACTGCTCCAGCTGGAGTATGCAGGCTTGATGCTTTGCCATTTCCCGCTTGAGCTCCTCCTGTGCTCTTTCCACCTGAGACCTGAATCTCTCCCGCTCCGTTTCTGCTGCCGCGAGTCTATCTCTTAAAGGCTGCACCGTCCCCCGCACCTCTTGTAGATGCTTTCCCAGCCTGCCCATGTCCCTGCGCTGCTCTTTGGCCCACTGGGCGACATCACCCGCTGACAGATGGCCCAGCTCCAGCTCATCCTCCACAGCTACCAAGAGGTGCTGCAGAGAGGAGGGCAGGCCCTCGCCCCGACACAGCTCTACCAAGGCATCGCCTGTGTGTCTCAAAATGGACTGTACTTGATCACAGGTGTCGCAGGGGACGAGGGATGATTGGACAGTCTGGCAACTCACATTACGGGTATCAGTGGATACAACTGTAGGGCAGCACAGGGCGCTGTGGGTGGGACTGGTTGGTACAAAACTGGCATGATTCTGCGGCACAAACTTAAAGGAGCTTGTTGAAGACAGTGCAGATGGGCAGTGTCTGCAGAGGTCACTCCTTGAGCTCAAGAGGGATGAAGCACATGACACTGTTCCATCATCACAGTCAAGTGTCTTTGTTTTTGTCACTTTTTGGGTGTCTTTAATGTTCTCCTGATAGAAGAAAGGGGACATTACGATCAAGAAAATGAGAATTAAGATACATATTGATGCTAAATGTTCTTAGTCTGTTATTTTGATGATCCCTGCTGAAGGAAAGTGTTATGCCTACCTTTAGTTTGCCAAGTTGAAGTAAGTTACTCCAATAGTGCCTGACCACAAGACCAACTGATACACATCCTTTCTGCTGGGTGTGTTCCCTCCTGTGCCCGATCCTCACCCGCTCAGCATAAGCATTGAAACTTTGCAGAAGAAGCAGTAGTCTTGTTCAGGGAGCGGAGGGAAGAAAGGGTGCATTACAGTTTTGTAAGATGATGTCTTAATTTGATGTAGCGTTATGCATTACCTGTCAATCACCAGCTCCAGCAAAACAATGTGGGAATGCTGATTGAACTCCTCCTCCCCATCCACGAAGTCATACTGTTCCAGCAGCGACACCAAATCCAGGTTACAGGAAAGCTTGTCCGGGAACTTCCAAGAGGGGAAGCGGACCGGTCCGGTTCTGGAGAAGACATCCAGAACAGCAGCTTGAAGGTCGACCAGATCTTTCCGGAGGCTTTCGACGCAATCCTGACGACCCAAGAACTGACTCATTTTACTTATCTGTTTTTCTGCTGCACCAACAGCAATGCAAGTGAACTGATGTAGATTTCTTGATGAATTGTTGACACCGAATCTCCACAGCAACCGTCACGGGGGACTACAAGTCCCATAATACCTGACCTACCGGAAGTACTACACCTCCATTAAAAGCGAGTCAACGAAAGCACGACGCAGTAAGTCCTTAGTTCAAATAAGTTTAAACATTTAAATGTCGCATGTAGTGTTCATACTACGATATCAAGTGTCTAGTAGTTAAAGTACTTAGTCTCTTGCTTCTCTGTGTGTTTGTAGGTAATTTTGGACTATCCACAAAGACACAGCCATGCCGCCCGGGCCCGTTCAAATTGTTCAGCCGGAGTCCAATAACAAGGTAACTAATGCTAACGTTGCAAGGTAGCTAGCATAGCAGAAGCAATCAAGCTAACAGACAAGCTAGCTAACTGTTAACTAACGTAACATTATAAAACTGCCCATATTTGGATCTATATCCTGGAGCTTAGTTTTAAAACAGACTGAACGGGATAGATAAAATGAGCCGCATTTTTTGATAGCCAACAGCCCGGCTAAACCATAGATTAGCATACTAACTACTACCTAACGTTAGCCATATCTTATGCCTGTTATGCTATGCTCTTTGCCCTCCTGTCCAGATGTTGTCGTTTGCAGTGTGCAGTAACTGTTCGCCCTCACTGACCTACGGTACCATCAACCACTTAAAAACAGGCTACATATGCGCTAATGTAAATGGAAGAGAAAAAATCAAATAAGTGTGTTAAAACGTTCCTGGAAGAAACCTAGCTGAACTGAGCTGAGTAGAAAAATAATGTGCATGAAACAACAGTGTTGATAATAGGCCAGAGACACTAAATATGATTTTGCGTCTGCTGCCTCAATGGATGATTGTTTATATTGTCTAAACATTAGTGCTTGCTATCCTCAAATCAGCTGTCTGAACAGAAAAGTTAAACACAAGCTCTGAGGCCATGATTATGTATTTTACATCATGTTAAAGTAGTGATACAAAGAAGTGGGTTATATTTTGTCTTTATCAATTTTAAGTTTGCTCATATTCAAGGATGATACTTATTTTTCTGTGTGTAAAGCTTTACAAAATAAATCTTTAATGACTGTAAATTTTGTCAACAGAATGATGAACCCACAGAAGAAACTCCAGCCACCAAACCAATAGTTGGTATCATATATCCACCCCCTGAGGTCCGAAACATTGTTGACAAGACAGCCAGCTTTGTTGCCAGGTCAGATTTATCCATGTGTTTAATGTGTTCATTTTTATACAAGCAAAACCTTGTTTGGTATTATGTCTATGAAAATACTAACTCTCTTGTCATTCCTCAGGAACGGGCCTGAGTTTGAAGCAAGAATCCGCCAGAATGAGATCAACAATCCAAAGTTTAATTTCCTCAATCCCAATGACCCCTACCATGCCTACTACCGCCACAAGGTCAATGAGTTCAAGGAGGGCAAAGCACAGGAACCATCTGCAGCGGTGCCCAAGGTTATGCAGCAGCAGGCCATGCAACAGTCCCAGCAGCTTCCTCAGAAAGTATGACAGTGGATTTCAGTGCACACTTTTGTTCTCTAATTGGTTATTAATTGATGTCAGTTGTTCATAGCATATATTTCTTCCCCCTCTCAACAGGTGCAGTCTCAGGTGATTCATGAAACAGTCGTCCCCAAAGAACCACCTCCTGAGTTTGAGTTCATTGCCGATCCTCCATCAATCTCCGCATTTGACCTGGATGTCGTCAAGCTGACTGCCCAGTTTGTAGCTCGCAATGGTCGCCAGTTTCTCACCCAGCTCATGCAGAAAGAACAGAGGAACTACCAATTTGACTTTCTTCGGCCACAACACAGCCTTTTCAACTACTTCACCAAGCTGGTGGAGCAGTATACTAAGGTAACTTGAAGAAATTGGTCCCTTCATTATTCATTTCATTCTTTTGTTCTGTGATGCTAATCCCGTGTTCTGGTCTTGTTGGTCAATTTGTAGATTCTGATCCCCCCCAAAGGCCTGCTGATGAAGCTGAAACGAGAGGCTGAGAATCCAAGAGAGGTGATGGACCAGGTAATCCCTGTAAAATGCGACTCTTACTCAGAATGAGCTTTTATATTAACTGCATTGCCTGTGTTAATCACCTATTTACTGCATAACCACCAGGTGAGGTACCGTGTCGAGTGGGCCAAGTTCCAGGAGCGTGAAAGGAAGAAGGAGGAGGAGGAAAGAGAGAAGGAAAGAGTAGCGTATGCCCAAATTGACTGGCATGACTTTGTAGTGGTTGAGACGGTGGATTTCCAGCCCAATGAGCAAGGTAGGTGAATTCCATAGCAATAATCAGAATTTTAAGTCTGATAGATACTAGAAATACTCATCATGAAGTACAAACAGGCTTATAGGAAAATAAAACTGAGAATAAAAATGAGAATAGAATGAGTAAAAATAAAAAGTTTGTAAAAATTTAACAAAGTCGAAACAACAAGAGAATCTGTGTTTCTGGAGGTCATTATCTCTGTTGGTGTGATGTTTCCACAGGCCACTTCCCCCCACCCACCACACCAGAGGAGCTGGGTGCACGCATCCTGATCCAAGAGCGCTACGAGAAGTTCGGAGAGAGCGAGGAGGTGGAGATGGAGGTCGAAAGTGAGGATGATGAGGATGAACGGGAGGATCGGGATGAAGGCCAGCCCTCACAGCCTGATCAGGACACACAATTGCAAGACATGGATGAAGTAAGTAAACAATGCTCACTGATATATTAAATTCCTATGTAGCCTTTTGTCTACATGTAAGCCTATATTGTTAACCAACCTGATCATCATCTACAAAATTTGGATATTGCTGAAAACTTGTAACCTGTGAAAATGTTGAACTCCTCAGCGTGCAAGTTGTATTCATCCATAATATGTCTGAGTTGAGTCACGAATCACCAAAATTTGCACTCACATCACATCTAAGTCCAGGCACATGGTAATAACAAATCATTCCTCCCTTCTTGTATCCCTCAGGGATCTGATGAGGATGATGATGGCGTGAAGGCACCACTGCCACCAGACAACCCTATGCCACCCCCACTGCCCCCCACTCCAGACCAGGTTATTATTCGCAAGGACTACGACCCCAAAGGTAAAATACACTTACCAACAGGAAAGAATGCTAAGCGCACCTCAGCACTACTTAACTAGTGCCATGCACAATGCATGTTAACCCCATGTTCCTGATATGCTTGATGATTTCTTTCTCCCTCAGCTTCCAAGCCTCAGCCTTCAGTCGTGACTCAGGATGAGTACCTTATCTCACCCATTACTGGTGAGAAGATCCCAGCCAGTAAGATGCAGGAGCACATGCGTATTGGTCTACTGGACCCACGCTGGCTGGAGCAAAGGGACCGCAGCATCAGAGAGAGGCAGATCGAGGATGAAGTTTATGCCCCCGGCTTGGATATCGAGAGCAGCCTGAAACAACTGGCCGAGAGGCGTACTGATATCTTCGGTGTGGAGGAGACAGCCATTGGTAAGAAGATCGGAGAAGAAGAAATCCAGAAGCCTGAGGAGAAGGTGAGACAGAGATGAGGTTGCAGTTCACTTTTTGGGTTAAAAGAATTCCTGAGATGAATGGAAAATGAGATGCTGCTTTTGATTTTGATTAGTTAGACATGACTTGATTTGGTTGTGTAATATTTGTGTCTTCCATCTCACCCAGGTTACTTGGGATGGCCACTCAGGAAGCATGGCACGAACCCAACAGGCAGCACAGGCCAACATCACCTTGCAGGAGCAGATTGAGGCCATTCACAAGGCCAAAGGCCTGGTTGGAGAGGACGACACTAAGGAGAAGATTGGCCCAAGCAAGCCCAGTGAAATTCACCACCCGCCTCCCATCCCCTCCTCTGCGCCCAGTCTGCCTAAACCCAATCCTCCCATCACAACAGTACCTCGTCCACCACCATCTGTAAGTCACTGTCTTTGACAATCATCTAATTCATTTTTAATTAAAAGTTTCTCTATCCATGTATATCTGATAACCCCTTAATATGATCGGTTAACAGATGCCACCTCCAGTGCGCACCACTCTCCTGTCTGCTGTACCTGTGATTCCAAGGCCACCCATGGCTCCTGTGGTGCGCCTTGCCCCTGGGCAAGTTCTGACACCCATGCCTCCCATGATTCATGCTCCCCGCATCAATGTGGTGCCCATGCCGCCATCAGCACCCCACATCATGGCCCCCAGACCACCTCCCATGGTGGTTCCAGCTGGTAAGTTATCATCCTGAAACAGCATGCTACTGCGTATCCTATTCAAGACACATGAATAAAAGAGTTTCCTTTCAGAAGGATATCATGTAACTTAAGTTCTAAGCTTTCTTTTGTCAGAGATTTAACAGAATATATTGTCTTTTATAATGAACTTCAGGCAATGTTTTCTTTTTCCCAAAATAAAATAAATATATAGTGTTGGGAAGTGATTGCTTGTCGCTGCTTATTTCGCCCATTTAAAGGCCATTAACCCTCTCTCTTCTTCCAGCATTTGTCCCTGCTCCTCCAGTGCCACAACCCCCAAGTTCTGCTCCTGCACCACCTTCCCACCCACCCCCACCTCACGAGGATGAGCCAGTCAACAAGAAGATGAAGACAGAGGACAACCTCATGCCAGAAGATGAGTTCCTACGTAGAAACAAGGTTTGTTAGAGCGTGGAAATGTCATGCACTTATTTCCAAGGTTCATCCCATCCTCAGGCTGTAGCTTGCTCTGTGTTTTTACTTAAGCTATTTAATGTTTTCACTGTCCAGGGTCCTGTGGCAGTCAAAGTGCAGGTCCCCAACATGCAGGACAAGACCGAATGGAAGCTGAGTGGACAAGTGCTCAACTTCACTGTCCCGCTTACAGATCAGGTGAGCAAAACTTTGCTTAGCATTCCTCTCTACTTGTGAATGTACTCTGTTAAATGTAGCATAAGCTACTGCACCTGCTACCCTCCTCACAGATGTGTACATGCTATTTCTTCACAGGTGTCTGTTATTAAAGTCAAGATCCATGAAGCCACAGGCATGCCAGCAGGGAAACAGAAGTTACAGTATGAGGTAAACATTTTTAATCTTATTGGAATGTGGAGTGTCTGATCTGCTATGATGCAAATGATTGATAAGCATAATATACCTCGTCTTAATTTCAGGGCATTTTCATCAAAGACTCCAACTCCCTGGCTTATTACAACATGAGCAACGGTTCAGTCATTCACTTGGCATTGAAAGAGAGAGGTGGGAGAAAGAAGTGAGCTGTGCACCAAGACGAAAGTTTTCTCCACAATAAGGTTTCACATTACAGGATGTCCGCTGTTTTATGTTTCAGTATGTTTTTCAAAATTATGTTTCATTCTTTACATAGTTGTTACTTGTATGTATACAACTTCTGCGGTCAAGTCTTGCTAATATTTTAAATGTGATCCCTTTAATGTTTATTGCTCAGAATGCTATATAAATTGTGTCCTGGCTGGAGGTATGGCTTCACACCATTTGTTGCTGCAGGCTTGACAAAGGTCATGATTACACACAATATTTGATACCTTTGAGGAACATGTAGACCTCTGTAGTGTTTGTCCATGTAATAAAAGAATAATAAACCTCAAAACTTCAAAATAACCTGTTCTTGTTCTTTTTGTGTCTTCATCATAATGGATGTTAAAAATTGGTAGTGTGAATAACTGACAGCAGAGCTGAATTCAGAGCACCTGCCCTTGATCCCCAGACTACCAAGGGCCCCAGAAGCCCTGGGTTAAGTGTATAAGCTAGGTATAATAGTATGTAAAAGGAAATACCTTATACATTTATAATTTATTTGTAAATTGCCCTGTCATAACAATATACCAATTTGTTTCCAATCTCTTTGTTGTCTTCTTTAATTGTACTCAGAAGAATTTTTGTATGCCAGCTGGTCTGGACCTCTAGTGACTTACTCTATGCTGTGTGGGATAGGCACATGAATGGATTGGGTCTGCAACGTTAGCTGATGATACACAGTGTATGGTGTGGATGGGTGACCGACCGAGAGCCATGTGTGCCCTTAACGAGATAACTGGTTATGGATACAGTATTAGTTATTTGCATTACATTGTTCTAGTTCCTGAAATGGCCACTAGGGGGTAACACAATTAAATGTAATCCAACACAAGCGACCAACCCAGGATGACAGACTTGTGCTGGAGGAGGCGAAATCACTCCAGCAGACTCGGAATGATATGACAACGACCGAAGCTAGCGTTATCTAGGTAAACTGTCGGTGGGAGAGAAAATTTAAGCTGGCTTGTTAACTAGCTAAGTAGTTGTAAGAAGCAAACGATTAGTATTGTGGCGTTAATCAGTAGAAAGAATAGAATAGAAGAATGGACTAATAGAATAGAACTGGATAGTGTTGACACGACCAGCTACCGATACATTAACGTTAGCTGCCTAGCTAATGTTAACTCTGACTTGAGCATTAACGTTAGCTAGCGATTACTCCTGTGTGTCGAAAGTTGCCTCCTTGATTTGGGTTGGCCTCACAGTGTTAGCGTAGCGTTAGCTAACATTTACAAAGTTAGCACTGGTTAATAAGTTAACTTGCAGCTTAACTGATGTTGACAAATCATGGCATCGGTGCTGTTTGATGCAACATCAATGTTGCCAGAGAAACTATTTTGATTTCTAGCTGTCAACAAGCTCGCTGACTTTAGCCAAGCTAGCCAGCAAACTAGCTAGCTAACATGGCCAAAATAGAGAACGGCCGTAAGTCAGTCGACACAAGGAGTATCAGGACTATTAGTAGCAGTCATATTGACGATGAGAGCTCTCTGGGATCCGACTCCGAAATCAACGGCTTCACCAGCGACAGACAAACCGATAAATATGGATTTATTGGCGGGGCTCAACAGTATTCAGAGGAATCGTAAGTTTGTTGCAACTCTTCACTGTCGTGATTGATTGCCATTGACTGCATGTGTGTGGTGGGTACAGTGTGTCAGCTACAGCCAAGTAGCAAGATTTATCAACTAAGTTAGTTATAGTTAAGCCCAAAGACCAAGTGTCACGTATTTATTGGGGTTTGAGATCGCTGTCTGAGTTTTGAGAACTAACATTACCGCGGCTGCCTCTGCTCAGCCGAGCTTTCTTCCCCAGCTATGCCAACCAGCTGCGTGGCACATTGCGGTTTGTTTATGCACTATGCACGCTGCCTTATGTTTGGCCTTGCTTATCTTGAGAAATATGAACAGTACAAATTGCTGTCGAGGAGCAAGGTGTGAAGATCGATGTACAACATGTATTACTCTTCTTTACTGTGTATTTCCTGCGTCCTGCAGCAACATGCCAGATTCCCATGTGTGTTTAGTAAATAAATAAAGCACTTGTCATAAGAACTGATTGTTCCTGTAACCTGATTGTCTCTGTTTTGTACATACTGCCCCCAGCATGGCACTGGAATCAATGTGTTACATTGTTTCCTTTATAGATGCCTTCTGAGCTGGCCGTCCTTCCATGTAAACATTGCTGCAGATTCCTTTTCAGTCTGGGCTCAATTTGTCAAAGCTGAGAGACACAGGTTGCATTGTCTTGTTCATTATGTATCATCCCTATGAAGTTACTTGCTCAGTGTTGGAGGGAGCATACAGTAAGTTTGTGCAGAAGAAGGCATCCCTTTCTTCCCCTTTTACTCAGGGCCTCAAGCCTACATTATAGCACTGAAACAGTGGAAGGAATGAGTGAAAGTTGTGCCAAGCACTGGCTGGCCGGGAGCTTCCTGTTTTCTGGAGTTTTGGCAGGCTGTGGGCCACAGCTCCGGTGCCCCGTTACTAGAGGGCCTCTTCTGGCTCACAGTTTTATAGGTAGTCACAAATCCAGAGTTTAATTTATGCTGTTTGGCAGTAATTGAAAGCAACTCATCATTGTACAAGTTCTTTTCGAAGCTGAAGTCGGTGTCTCAGTGTATTGTATCCATAACATAGACTATCTCCTTTTTAAAGTAACGAGGGCTGTCCCAAGTTCAGAACCCTCTCTTTGAAGACTTTTCATACCCTACAATTACAGGCTTGTGTTGATCAGATAATTATATGGAGTAGTTAAGCATCAGGCCTCTCATAATGTAGGTTAGGTTTGCCTATATTTTCTGTTTTTGTTTGAGAATCTTAAATGCTCAGGTCCTCCTTTTTCTTGGATGGACTTAAATTTTCCAAACTTAAATTACATCACGCGACAGGCCCACCCTGACTACAGTTCCTTGAGGTTGCATACTCATTGCCTTTGAATTGGCTCAGTCTGAGTTTGTGTCTTTAGATCCTCCTCCAAACATGTCTAGTAATCTGCAATCTTTTGCTATTTTTACCCATTACAAATTTTAATTTTAAACAAAAGATGTGACTATAGCTTGGCGGTAGCAGCACACTTAGATCTCATGGCAGATGTGTAAAGATAAAAGGCTGTTCTGAGAATTGGCATCTTTTTCCATCTCTTGCTATGTCCACCTTGCATACTGTAGACTGTCACTATCCTTTCTTAGATTTTATTATCAGAGAAAAAATGTTCAGCAGACACTTCTTGTTCTCTCCCTAAGGATATAAATAGGTCTACTCTAGATATTGTTTCATCTCATCTGTTTTTAATATTGATGAAGCGGTGGCTAACTTCTCCCCCCTCTTCTCCTGTGTGTGTGTGCAGGGCTCAGGATGTGCCTCCAGAGGTGCTGAGGCAAAGGGAGGTGAAATGGCTGGACATGCTCAGCCACTGGGACAAGTGGATGGTCAAGAGACACAACAAGGTCCGTGCGAAAACTTAACTCGCTGACTCAAAAAGCCAGGTGGCTTGTTTGTTGTTTATATGTCTTATCTGGTGCTGGCCATGTGCATAAATACCGAAACTACCCTTTTGTAAAAGTTTCCTGATTTTGCACAGTATCAAATCCTCTGTTAGATGGTAACTATATAGCTGGTATCTTAGTTTAACCAGTTTTGTCTGCAAGCAGCAGGATTAGTCTGACTAATAAAAGGAAGTAGTATTTGTAAAAGCAAAACAAATATCACACAAAGCAAATGGCAGGACTCCTAGGCTTCCATGTGTGTTTGCACAGAGAGTGGATTTCTGCACACATTGTTTGCGTCTTCACCGGTCTAGCTGGTTCTTCCCGTGTGAAACGCTGTCAGCCGTTTTGCACTGGGCTGCAACTTCAACCCATTTCCATGAGTCAGCAGCAGGGCAGGACACGACCCATCCCTTTATCAAGTCATGCCACGCATCACGTGACAAATTCACAGTCTGAGAGTCAGGGTGGGGCCACACTGAAATCACATGACCCAGCTCTGTAATTAAGGTAGTGGAGAACACAGGCTGAAGACTTGACGTTGTGGGTGTAGCTTGTAGCCTGCTCTCACCACAGTCACAGTCACAGCTCTTCTGTCTGAAAAGTACATCATGTGAAGAAACAGTGAATTTAGCACCAAGTGATTTTCCTCTGTCTCACAAGTCAGGCAGTGAAGGTCAGGGTTTCTGTTCTCTCGCCCTGCTCCATTGGTAAAAAAAAAAAAAAAACATACAGTGGGTGTTGTACTCTCCTTGGGGCACTGTGCCAGCATCATATCAGAAAAACAAACACAAGTGTCCAGAAATGCTAATGCATGGTTATGATCCTGCTTGGCTTGATCTTGGTCAGTTAGGCCAACATCAGAGTCCGTGGTGTGCTGGAATAAATGAACACAGAAATAAATTTTTTATTGCAGGTCAAAAGATCATTATAATAAGTTTGTTTGCTTTATGTTATTCAGCTTTATGTTGCAACATGACATAAACACAGCTGTTGAATTTAGTCCCTTTTCAGCTTTGGGCGTCTGTACTGAGACAAATCACACACATCATACATACTCACTTTTGTTCCAAGTTAATATTTAGTTGCATACCTCTGTACACAGTAACTACATAAAGTTTGGACCCATTAAGACCACTAGAGTCTTCTTATCTTCCCTTGAGATGCTTTTCCAAGCAGAAATTGAGCCTCCTGAGTAACAAAACATCTCAGTGGAATTTCATGAATGATTCACTCAGCGTCCAGGTTCTTAGCCAAACCGATGAACCACTGTAGCTCAAAACACAGAGATTGCACCTTGGCATCGAGACTCCTGCAGGAGAACCTTTTATGGAGTCCATGCCTTTTCTGAAGAGGATGTTGTATAACCTGAGGCATAGCATTGGGAGAGCAGTTATTTTATTTTATTTATTTATTTTTTTGCCCATTCCACTAGTTTATGGCCTGGACACTGAAGAGAGATCAGAGTTGCTCTTTTATCCTTGACTAGAAAAGCAAAACAGTAAAGACTTGTAGCTGACATTGCTTGGAGATGTCCAGTGCAAGGCTGCATCAGGGCTTTAAGAAAGTATAAAGTAAGATTTTATAGCCCGTGAATGCAGATTGGTCACAGATTTCACAGGAATTGTATATAGCAGCTCTGTGACCAAATATTGGTCAATAACATGTAAAATCTATTTTCAATTATTAGTACTTAATGATCGGCTAAAATGTTAAGGCCTGATCCTGCTGTTTCCAGAACATTTGTGCACAACATGGAAGTAATCAAATAAAGTGTGACTATCAGTGGCTGACAGCGAGTTGTTTGCCTCACGGTCTTTTGAACAGATAATTGCATTTCACAAGTATTCAGCAAAAAAAGAATCAGTTTCATGTGACTGGTCCAATACATTTACTACTGACTGCACGCACTGGCCTCCTTGCATAAGGCCTGCCTATCCATTTCTCGCGAGGCAGCCACCTTGTGACAGGCTGTCATCACACGTGTTCGCTTGGTCCACTGCTTTGTTTGGTGAGCTCCTGGTGTTTTTTTCTGTGGCTCAGGTGAGGCTGCGGTGCCAGAAAGGGATTCCTCCCGCCCTCCGAGGCCGCGCATGGCTCTACCTCTCAGGGGGGAAGGTGAAGAAAGAGCAGAACCAAGGAAAGTTTCAGGTCAGATGGCTCCCACTTTCACTTCCCCCTCACACCTCTTTTTGTGCTGTATTTGGGTTGCTACTTTTCGTCTGAAATAGTTATTGAAACTGCGGACATGTTTACTTCCTCAGTTAAGAACCCTGGTGTGTTTTGTGCAGGGTTTGGGGTTAATTCATTTTCAATTGAACCGCTTTTTAATGGGGAGTGATACAGCTTTCATTTTCAGTTATTTGTTCAAGATAGGGAATCTTAGAGAAAATTCACTTCTCAAAAATGGTTTGAATCTTCCTGGGTGCTGCTACTATGTAATAAAGGGTTCTCACAGACTTCTCTGTGTGTTTGCCAGGAGCTGGATAGCCAGGCAGGGGACCGCAAATGGCTGGATGTGATAGAGAAGGACCTCCACAGACAGTTTCCTTTCCATGAGATGTTTGTGTCGCGGGGAGGACATGGGTAAGTTCTGGAACGAGAGTTATGTGATGTTACTCCACTCGAGAATCGGTGACGATGTATTGTTTGCCATTTGATTTGACTGTTTGACTCCTGTGTGTGTGTGTGTGTGTCTGTGTTGAAACCATGCAGGCAGCAGGACCTGTTCCGTGTTCTTAAGGCCTACACTCTGTACAGACCAGAGGAGGGATACTGCCAGGCTCAGGCCCCCATCGCCGCTGTGTTGCTTATGCACATGCCTGCTGAGGTATGGCTTTGCTCTGCCACAATAATCATATAGACCCAACTGATTCCCCTCCATATACACAATGTCTGTTCTATGGAAATGTGCTCTTACCATACAGTCTATTTAGGTCCTTTGATACTGCACCAGCTGCCTAGTTATTGTGTCTCCACACCAGCACTGCAAACACAAATTCCTGGACATTTATTATCGTTGGCCATTAAAGTGACTCTGATTGCTAACATGTGTTCATGTTGTGACGCTGAGGCCTGAAGGTCCTGGAACAATCAGGGTGCAGGACTTGCATCTTGTCTTGAAAAAGACAAAACAGACTGAACAAACCCTGAGCTTCAACTCACATGCTGGACATGAACAAATGTAATAGTTTAGAATAAGCCTCAACATTTGTTCGAGGCTCCTGTGGTGAATTTTTCTAATGTGATAATTTATGAAAATACAGCATGGCACTGCATCCAAACACAGCCTCATTATGACAACATGAAATAACTGTCCAGGTTTTTGCACTTTTTCCCTGGGCGTCATTTCCTCATTTTCATTATCAAAGTATAAATTTCCGGCATTACACGTTAACTGACTTCCATGTGGACACAGAAAATGTCCTGTCAAAGGAATGGTTCCACTTAGCTTCCTGACATCATCTGTATTTGTTTCCACAGGATGCCTTCTGGGGGCTGGTCCAAATCTGTGAGAAGTATCTTCCTGGATACTATAGTCCTGGCCTGGTGAGAATGAGGCACACACTATATTGCAAACATACAGGATGACATCACCAGGTGCTGGAAGTACAGTATAGATCATTTGTCCCCACAGTTAAGATATAAAAGCTTTTGCTCGACTTTCATCTCTGCATAACTGCAGTGCTGTAATGCTGCTGGAGATGAAACCTGACAGATGTGCTTAGACTATTGGCTAAAGGTGTTGTTGCTATTTTTGACAACCCATAATTAAACATTTGTGCTACTGCCTAAAAGAGTCAGTTCTGCATGTTGGCCACTGTCCAACTAACCACATCATTGCATTGCAGTGTTACATTACTTATTTTAACTGATAATTAGATTTATGGTAAAAGTTTTCATCATGAAAGCACCACAGGGATAAAAGAGAAGGAAAGCTAGAAAACACAGGGCAGTACAAAATCTGGTTTATCGATAAATCAGTCCACAGGTTGGATGAAAAGAGCTGCAGCAATACTGTGCCATGGTAATGGGTTCTGTCATTGTGCATGAATGTGCTTCCATTGGAGAGCAGTGGATTAGGTTTCAGCCCTGACAATATGTTCTAACATGGCTTTTTGTTTTCCTGCCTGTGTCGCTTTCAGGAGGCCATACAGCTCGATGGAGAGATCCTGTTTGCCCTGCTGCGGCGCGTCTCCCCTATAGCCTACCGCCACCTGGAGAAGCACAAGATCGACCCCATCCTCTACATGACCGAATGGTTCATGTGTGCCTTCTCCAGAACGCTGCCCTGGGCCTCTGTGCTGCGCGTGTGGGACATGTTCCTCTGTGACGGTAACACCAGCTTACACCCACAGTGTTATAACAGGATGGTTGTAGCACTACCAGATGTTGCAGACAGACAGTTGATTACAGCTTTCTTTTAATGACCATACATTAAGACTCACTGACCTGGCTTTTCTCCCTCCCTCAGGTGTGAAGATCATCTTCCGTGTGGGTCTGGTGCTGCTGAAGTGCATGCTGGGCACCAGGGAGAAGCTGAAGGCCTGCCAGGGCCAGTATGAAACTATGGAGCTCCTCAGGGCCATAGACTCTCGATACATGCAGGAGGGCTTCCTCGTCCGAGAGGTAAGAGCAGAGGTGTGGGAGAGAGCGCAGTAAGGTGGGGTAGTGAGTGGTCGTAAAAACAGTTTATAAGTTTCTTTAAAGAACAGTTTTTAAGAATAACATAAAGACCATCAAGATCTCTCAAAGTAGGTTTTTAGGCCTGTTTTTATAAATTTTAGTTTTAAAAGGTAAACAAGTACTGCGTAGTTTCCAGTCACCTATGAAAAGACTACTGAGACCCTAACAGAGCTCCGAAGTAAGACTTCAATTATAAATTCTTCATGTGGATAAACTTTTCTCATCTGTAAGTTAGCCTTCTGTTGACTCACAACATTCAAAGTACAGTCATGGAATAAAACTTTCAGAATGTCTTTTTTTTCTCAGCAAGTCATTTGCCGTTATGAGCAAGGCATAGAAATATGAATTGTCCCCTTTGATCAAAGATCAGTGAAGGGACTATGGTTGTAAGTCTCTGCTGGCCAGTTTTGGCCGATATCCAGCATCCAAAAACTGACTGGCCCACCACAGCACCACCAATGGGTCAAAAAGTGCCCAAGCTTCAAGCAGCAATGTCCCAGACGCCGCACATTACACATACAAACAAAACAAAACAAAAAAAAACAATTACACCCAGGGTGACTTGCTCCCGTCACAGGGGCCGTCATGGTCAATGT
Organism: Neoniphon sammara; assembly: GCA_900302535.1. Taxonomy (NCBI): domain Eukaryota; kingdom Metazoa; phylum Chordata; class Actinopteri; order Holocentriformes; family Holocentridae; genus Neoniphon; species Neoniphon sammara. The sequence continues at coordinate 64,204 of OMKZ01055472.1, forward strand.
TGACTTGTTACTTTATCAGAGGCAAGTAAAGGTTAATTAAACAGTGAAAATAAAACTATATAACAATACTAATTAGTTACACAGAATGAAAACATGCAATACTACTTCTAATACTGCTAATGTTACCAGACATTTTGACATCACAGCAATACTCTTTGCCCCCTTAATGTCACATCTCAGTAGTTTAAGAAATTGGAAATTCACCAAAACAAATTGTTGGGCCCTCGGTGTGTGTTCAACTTAAGATATTTCTGACAAAATTTGAAGGCAGCATAAGTCAGTCCCTTTTGTTCTCAAACATGTGGAACCACATAATTTTAAGCTTCCTGGTAAGTAGGAAGGATATGAAGTGATTTTGATGGTTTAGTCAAAGTGGTGAATAGAAGTAGCCCCAGCTAAAGTTCTGAATGGACGCTGTGCATGAATTTTAAAGCACCATAATATATCACATTGTCAACAGTTGCCCTGTGATGGCCAGTCTTGAATGGTGATGATCCATGCAGAACATGATTACTTGGCACTAACTGATCCAGTGCGAGCGTCTTGGGAACGCACATGGGCCTCAGTTGGTTTCTTATTTAATGATGTAATGGAGGCCTGTGCTTCTCATGGTGGATGTGGAGTCTAGAGAGAACAATGGCTGTTCAGAAATACAGCAGAGGGAACAGAAGAGAGTCTGAGAGCGTGAATTAAAGTGATACAGAGACAAATTGACCGGAGTGCTGGTGGACCAGTGTCTGGTTGCTGTGCCAAGTTTTGTGTGAGTGTCTGTCCTTGCTGACAATAGCCTCTCTTATGGGTGTGGGCATCTTTGCTGTGGGTGACCGTGCATCCACACCAGCCCCAGGCCCTTTGGCATTTACTGACAAAGTTCAGATCAGGAGCACAAAGAGCAGGCGTGGAAGGAACTCATTTTCCGGGACTGTTAGTTTCCACTGAAGTTGATTTGTATGCTAATGACCCCAGCTGTGTTTCCATCCTAACCGGCGTTGACCTCTCTTCCTGTGGCAGATCCTGGAGGTGCCGGTGACGGCCCGGGACGTGGAGAGGGAGCATCACAGCCAGGTGAAGCGCTGGAAGAAGAACCGCGGCGAGCTGAATTTCAAATCGCCTCCCAGAATGCATGGCGCCCGCATCATCATGTTAGCCGAGCCGCCCAGGCGCCAGGACCTGCAGCAGAACCCCACTATCGTCGCGGTGCCTCAGCCCCCTCCGCCGCCCACCCCGCAGCTGAAGAAGAGCAAGGAGGAGAAGAAGAGCAAGAAGAAGAAGAGCGTGAAGAAGCCTATAGAGGACATCCCCAATCCGTACCCTCTTCTCAGTGACCCTCCTCCTCCGCCTAAGGAGGCGCCGGCCCCGCCTCCGCTCAGCAGTGAGGAGCCACAGATCCCGGAACAGACTTTGACAGACTCGTCTCAGCAGGAGCATCCGCCCCCTAAAGACATTTCTCTCGCCAAAGAATCTCCCCTGCAGCAGTCCACACAGAGCCTCAGCAGCACGGAGCAGGATACGTACCTGTAGCTCCCCCTGGGGGCCGGCAGCAGTGGAGCACCAGCATAACTCAGCCAGCAACCAGCCAATCATGCCAAGGCCTCTCACGGCCCGCGTCACTACTCAGTCCTCAATGAGACTTGGACTGTGTTTTTTCAGCAAACTGTTTCAGACACCATTTTGCCTAGAACACTTTTGCTATACACTAAGGTATCTTTGCCAAGCGTGAAACAACTTGCCTACACCCCTCTCCATCTGATGCTGAAGTTACCTCCACGTGATTCTTTATTCAGACCATAAGTCTTAGTATTCTATTTGCAAGGGAGACATGTTACTGATTTATTGGGAGCAAAGACATTATTTTATCAAATGTCTTAAGAGCAGTTTGGATTAGAGGTTTAAAGGAGACTTGAGGAACAGCGAGGAGCCACAAATTGTATTTTTCTATACATTTCCATTCAAATTCAACACTGTTGAATTCAATTAAATCATATTGCATAGCAGTGAATGTAAGGTCCTGATACAAACTCTGTGACTCATGTGTTTTGTTTTGTTTTTTTAATTCAGACACTGTTCAAGTTGCCTAGTCGCCTGGTTTCACAGGGTCTACAGAAGCTGTTTTCATTCACTAGAGGGCAGCCTTGCAGCTTCCAGCTGTGGTTCCTGTTACATTTCCTGTTTGAAAAGCCACTCGCAGCACAGTGGGGATCCATTCCATTTTAGCTGGTTGCACTCAGTTTGAGACGTTATCTTTTGAGGTCGCGCTAATCTTTTTTTCCAATAAAGAAATATTGTCTTGTCATTTCCATATTCTTAGATTTGAATGGAAATTGATGGGACTGAAATGTAATTAACCTTAACTCTAACTTAAAGTGCTGTTCTGTCTCACACCACGTTGTTTCCTGGTTAGTTCTCTGTCTTTATTTTCAACAAGCATGTTTTTATTCACAGCACAGCACAAAACACGACACCCGTTGTGTTTGTGTGCGCCTTGCAAGCTTTGTGCACAAACGGTCAAAATGCCATGGGATGTGGGACTGTGTATTTTCAGAGTCATTTCAATTGATGTGGCTTAAGTCCTTCATCATAAACTCCGACGCTCACAGTGCCAGGCGCTTCCAGCCTCTTCAGTGCAGCAGTAACTCATGTTGCTTTGGCAGCAGAAAGGAGAACACTGGACATTCCTCACTGTATGACACATTCCTGCCTTCTTAAAAGCTAATCTGTCTAAAAACTGTCTTTTTGCCAAATGCAAATCTGTGTTATGTATGTATTGTGCATGTCATTCCTTTAACATCTTGGAAAGTGGGTGAATGCCAGCAGATCATCTAATGGTGCTGACCTTACTCCTGATATTGCTCAAATATCAAGTCGGAGACAGGTGCTTGAACTGTGTTGGGTGTTTTTTTTGTTTTTTTTTAATTTTGTTTCGCTAGAATTTCCAAAGCATATTGAGTCAGTGTCATTTTGAGATGATTCACGACCGCTGCCTGTGACCACGCAATATTCTCTCCGTTGTTTACGCCAAGAGGGATCTAGTTATTTGATGAAGCTTTTTGGGAAATCTGTAATATTTCTGTTTTGACAATTTGGCTCGTTCATTTGGGAAATAGGGAGAACTGCTGGGATTATGACTTTTTTTGTTGTTGTTTTTTTTTTTTGGACCACAGTCCATTTTTGTGTCTAATGGACAATGAGAGATTTGTGAGTCTGTTTTGTAGCTTTTCACAATGATAAATTAATTGGGAGGACTTTTATTTTCTGACATACACAAACACACAAGTATTATACAAAACGTGTTTGTGTACACCATTCCACTAAAAGCCTCTGCTGCAGAATGCATGTACAGGTTAGTCATTATAAAAAGCAATAAGGTTTCAAAGGATAACACATTGTCAGTCGTCTATATTCCTCGCCTGTATGCAATAGTTTTTTAGTTGCTTGTATTACACACCTCACATTTTGCTGATGTTTTAATTTAATGCTCATTGTGTAGATATTACATGTAAAATAACAAATTGTTTTGTATTGAAATGTATTTTTCAATTCACAATGCCATATTTTATTCAGCAGTTAATTGAACTGCAGAGGGGGTATCTCTAAATAATTTTCATTTTAGGGCAATATTATAGATGGACTATTGTAACACTAGAAAAAAAGAAAGAAAAATAAGAGTTTGTTCCTTGGGAATATGGGGACTCTTGATAGTAACCTTTTACCATTTCAAATCATTTTTATCTCTGGAGACAGATTGGTATTCCTTTACCATTCACAGATAACACGTTAGGTTATAACCAAGACACATGACAAGCAAGGGATAATGCCTAATTATCAGTTTGACTTTTACAAATAAAATCTTGATCAAAACCAACTTAAACTTTGCCATTGCGTGTTCATTAATTACCATTAGCCAAGAATGATAATAATACAGTGTGGGTAAATGTGCTGCAGCAGATGAGGAAGTCACCAGCAGCCTGTTTACTTTGCTGCATGCAGTGACTCAATTTCAACAGCAGATGGCGCCCCAGAGTCATCTCTTAAAAATAACTGATGTGGAGTAAGTAAAGCAGTCACTGCTGAAGTGGGGGTCTGTGTCCCACTATAGGAGACATTCAAAAGCTTCTAGGGGTTCCTCAGTACAATGAAAGACTTAAATTTCACTCTCGCTATTGTTTCATCTAACTGAAAACATGACTGCTTCAACCACAGTTTTTACTCCACTGTTACCCCCCCGGCCTATAATCTGAGCAATTCTTTTCTTAGTCATATAACAACTTTAATCTTCTCAGATAAGGGAATGTGGGATAAAATGTTATCAAATGGGAGTTTATGGTGTGTGTGTTTGTCTGGGGGGTGGTCCTTGAAATGAGAAGGTTTGGGAACCTCCTGTAGGAGTATGTCTACTCATGACAGAAATATTTGACTCTCTCCAGAAAGGCTTTCTCTTTGCCATGAGCAACATCCAGAGGTCATTCCTGACCATTCTTCCATCTAGACTAATGACAGGTTACTTTCCTGCGCTTCATTTACTCTTTGAATTGTCTAACACCTCTTTTCTCCACCTCGAGGTGTGAGATAATTGGAGTTTTGCCTCAGGCTTTTAAGAGTTCACTGCAAACTGCCACCTTTGTGACCTCAGTAAGCCTGCTAATTCATTTCTAGTCATCCAGCAAGGTGTGAGCTGCAGCTACTGGCCTCTGGTCAACAGTAACTGAGGTTAATGTTTAGAAGACAGGATTTATTTGTTGTATTTTAAGCACAGCTGCAGGTAGGTGTGTGCCATTATCTGTATGTATATTCTGCCTATTTGAAAAAGACAGACTGTCAGTGCTGTTTGCAGCCCATTGTTGTAGACTCTCACTTCACCAAGGCCATTACGGACCATTACAGGATCTGATGATGTTTGCCCACATGAGGCACAGCAACAGTTAATGGTCGGAGGCCCCTGAGGAATGCATGCACCGTCACGCTTTCCCTCTTTGCAGTGGACACCTGGCCCTCTTTCAGTGCCACCGTGCCATTTACATCTCAAAGGGGCGCTACCAAGAAGGCTCTCTCTGTGCTCCCTTCCTTACTCCAGAAATGATCTGATTTATCTCTTCATCAACGGAAATATATGCCTTCAGAGTGCCATCCCCGCCTTTCTTGTCCCCAGCTCATAGAGATGGGAGAGGGGAGCGGTGAAAAGGGAGACTTGTGATCCTCCGTGTGATCCCCGACCCAACGGACTCCTGTCACAGTGGTTGATTCATGTGATGCGGGTGACTTTCCCTCTGCTCCCAGGCTCCATGTGTTAGGGCATGGGGGTGGCGGTGAGGTGGAGGGGGTATATATCGCAAAGCAAAAGGCGCCTGTGTTTCAGAGGTATCCGATTCCCACGTTTGATGGAGCATGACAGGTTGGCTCAGGTCAAATTAAAAGGCCGCAGTAACGAATATGAGGGCAGGCCTTGTGATTCTCTATGCAGGTGAACGTTTCATGGCAGGGGGAATGAAAAAAAAAAGTTATTTATTGCACCTAGGGAAAACATAAGTCTTTGTGCAGGACACATGCAGGAGGGGGATCCCTCTGTCAGGGCCAGGACGGATAATTGAATCATCCCCGTGTTTTGCTTTCAGCGTGGACTTCTCATCCTTCATCGAGGGAACCCCCTCACTTTTAGTTTCTCCTCTTGGCACCAAGGTGCACAGCATTCCTTCCCAGATTCAGACCTGTAATATGGAGGCATAAAATATTTAAAACTTGAACAAGAATATGAAATCCCACAATAACTTGGGGTCAAAAAATAATTTGCATTTTGATTTCCACATTTCCTCATTTTCATTTCATTTTCACACAATAGTACCAGCATTCTCTGACCATATCAAAATGAAAATGGAAAATCCATTTCATTTTCAAGACTTCCCCTGCTATATGGCTAAGCATATTAAAATGTTAATTCAAATCTGAAAATTACAATGCAATGTAAATAATGTAACCTAATTTTCCATTTATGCAGCCTATATGGAACACCTCCATACTTTAACACTTACAATCTTTACCTGCTCTGCATTTCTGCAACACATACAGTGTAATGTCTGCTAAATGACTGCAGTTTATTCTTTGTCCATGCAGGTCTGTTCTTGACTGGAAACATGCCAGCTCTCTCTCTCTCTCTCTCACCAGACAGCATGTCTCTAAAATGGCCTTGTAAATATTCCCCCTGCACTGGCTCATGTAAGCTATTTCTAACCATCCTAAACAGAGCCTACTGTTAAATAATGTTATTAGAATGTCTGTTAATGTTTTCAGTCTTGAGCTGTGCCTTTGGGCTCAGCCATGCCATCATACAATATAGAAGCTGTTGTGTACCTTGGAACTGTAATTTTGGCACCTATGCTATGTTTCCATGGTATCACTTTGCTCCCATATATGGCCTAAGTGTATGGTTAATACTTAGCTGGTAAATTTAACTGAAGAATAACAAGCAGGAATTCTCCTGAGTGCATTTAGCAAAGTACTTTGAATGTCATCACAGTTCTCAGTCTGGTTACTCCCAGCGGACACACCGCCCTTTACCACTAGATGTGAAGGAAAAAAAGGAAAAGTACAGCTTTTTAGCCTTACACTCAGCTCAGCCTGCCACTCGATAAGGTTATATCACATGAAGCGACAAGGCTGTTTCTGTCCAGTGAGATTCAAACAAGCGGATGAGTAGTGAAAAGGCAAGTGAGGCACAGTAAATGTGTCTGCTAATCACCTGCTTGCTGTTACGCCTACGGGACATTTTAGCTGAAAGCCAGGGGTGTGTGAGGGGTTATGTGGGGGTAAGTGCCGCACACCTGCGTGCCCCGCCAGACTGTCATACTCCTCGAGGAGTTTTAGGCGTTTCATTTAATCTCCAACAGTTGTCCCCTGCACCCATCCTCCCGACCTCTTGACCCTCCACATCCCCTGGCTTAGTAGTGCCAGAGGCGTACGCAATTATGGCTGTGAAGTCCCGTCAAGTAAATGAACCATAAGCAACACCCACATTTTCCCAATACTTGTGAACTCCTCACACTTGACTTGACACTGTCTTGAAGTGTCTTCATTCCCTGCTGGTGGGACTTAAAACGTCCCATCACTTTATTCCACCTGGTCTACACATATTCCCTCCTTAATGAGGATGATGAAAAGATTTGACGCTATTGTCCTTCTTTTCCACATCATTCCCAGCTCCCATAATCCCCTCCTCTTAAGGGTTTTTACCTCATTCCTTCAGCTCCTGCGCTCAGCTTTTTAGGTGGCACTGATAGTCAGTAATTAACGGAGCCAGGTAAAGAATTAGCCGCTAAATGCCTCTCTCTGGGTGTTTGTTTACTTGTGTGTGTGCCTGCGGAGGCTCCCAGCCAGCGGGTGATGAGTTACAGACACAGATGGTGGGCATCAGTGGGCCGGCCGGGGGCAGATTAGCAGCCTCCCATGTCTGAGTAGCCCCGTCCCGGCCCACTCCCACTCCCACTGAGCCCCAGAGGAGTGCCTGTCTGTAACTCTACTCGCTTTGGCAAGCCCCATGTGTTGATGGAGGCTGACCATGGGCTTATCTCGTCTCATTCCACCACCAGCAAGCCTAGCAGGCTCGGGGTGTGTGTGTGTGTGTGTGTGTGTGTGTGTGTGTGTGTGTATGGGGTGTCTGGTAGGGATGTCTGTGTGAAAACAGTCATGTTTTGAAAAGGTAATGCTGTTGCCTTTTATTGGCACAGATTTTGCATTATGAATTGGTTTTAACCACTAAAGAAAACCTTATCTAAATGCACACTATAGAATGCCATCTAGGCTTTTATTATTTATCTTGTTGTGTCTATTAATGCCTGAGCCTCT
>OMKZ01055476.1:3844-15444 GCA_900302535.1 Neoniphon sammara
TCACCGAGGGAGAAGCATGCATGAACTTGACCCCTCAGTGTGTGTGAGTGTGTGTGTGTCGTGTGTGTGGACGTTGCGAGTTCCTGTTGCGTTTCCTGCTCTTAAATGTCATCGTGAGTGTTGTGACTGTGGTCAGTAAATATGTATCCATCCACATACTGAGTCACTGTGCAAACAGAGAAGAAGAAAAGGGCTCAGAGAGAGAGAGAGAGATCAAAATAGATAGATGGGCTTTGTTTGTGAAGAAAAAATGAAAGAGGAAAAAGACAGCAAGAGAGAAAGACAATGTTATTTCACCCTGAGTCGTTCCCATCAAATCTTTCTGAGGAATGCAAAAGTCGGGGGTGAAATATTTCTCTGCGCAGAAATGCTTGTTTAACTTCCAGGTCCGCCTCCCCGCCTCTTCTCGTTTTTTTTTTCTTTCCACTCCTTCACACAGAGACCAAAACAGTGCTCAGGTATCCAGGTAACACGCACAGGTTATAAATAGACCGGTGCCATAGGTCAGAGACTTTCATGCCACTCACTGCTAAGATACAGGACAAGGAATGCCAAGATTAGAAAGTGGCTCCTCCTGCATTGAAACTCATAAAAATGTACTTCAATACATTTTCAGGAATTTCTAGAATTTCTACAGACCTTTAATGTTTTCTCTCTCCTCAAGCCAAAGTGGGTTTTGTTGTTAAAATTCCTCCAGCGTGGATGACATGCAAACAATAAAAATTGTTTTTCCCTGTTGTTTAAGAAGATTATAGAGGCATTCATCCTCTGCTTTTTAGATGCCATAAACTTGCATTTGTGGTGTCTAACATCAGCTGTTGAGAAGAATTCCTCGAAAAAACACACGCACACACACAAAAAAAGATTATTCCACTTGCCCCTCGTGCAATCTATCCATCCAGATACTGTTTGTGATTTGGTGAGGTTTCCAGTATGACACAATCCCTTCACCACAATACAATGGGGTTGGATGGGTGTATATTTGTGGAACTCACACCTTGAAAAATTTAGAAGTTAAAAACTTAAGCAACCACTCTTTCTGAAACAATCCACAGCCCTCGAGAGCGAAGAGTATCATTGAGAACTTTTTCTTACCAAAGAACACCGGCAAACTGTATCAATCCATCCTTATCGAGTATGAATTAGAGGCAGATAAATACAGTTTGCCAGCAGACTGGAAACCTCGCCAAATCACATAAAAAAACTAACTGGATAGATAGACTGTTCCTTTAAACTTTATACATTAGAAACTTTTATGTAATAATCCACAACGTTTTCATATAAGTCAATGTTTAGCTGCTCTGTATTACTTTAATTGCTTTAACAGAATAGTAAGTCACCGTATATCCAGTTCATAAATGTCTTCACATTTGCTGTCGTCAACACTGTGTCTGGTCGCTCTTTCCTGCCACACAGGAAGTGATGCGTTTCACATTTCCAGCTTGTTTGGAATAAACAGAAGAAGGAGAACTGGGTAGTTAGCATGAGCAGCCATGAGTAGCCACCATGACTGAACAGACAAAGACGAATGAAACTCAAACACTATAGAAACTCCAAGTCCCGCCCACACTGTTTGATTGACAGGTGATCTCTGGTGCAGTGTAAAAACACCACAGTGATAAGCACTTAAAGATGGAAATAAAAACTAAAGAAACTGTTTCACTTTCACTAAGGGTGATAAAGGATTTATAGCAAATTAGATTACAGTTATCTGATTACAAAAGTGATCAATGTAAACATCACAGTTCCTATGAAAAATAATAGATTATCAATACAAAATTTTCCAAATAAGAACAGATGATACTAGACATTAAATTTAAAGCCTGTATACTGGAATATTTCCCGTCATCTACAGAGTCTGTGGATTTTAGAGACTTTGGAGGATTCTGAAGTAACTGATTTTGACCGTTTTACAGGTAATTTGTAATAGATTACATGTTGGGTGCAGCGCTCCCTTACCTGCAGGCTACGTGACAAAGCTCCGCGAAGGTTTTCTAAAGGCAACGGCACCAGATAAAGACTGTCAACAAGCAGCAGTGACCTCATAAAAGTAAATGGAGTTAAAGTTCAACAGAATGAGACTCCCAAAGAGGAAAGATCCTTATCTTTTATTTTTATTTCAGCATTGGATTTATCTATCTAGGTTAGTGTCTTAAGATAAAATCTGGTTGGAGAATGACCCGTTTGGACCGAGGCCTTGTCGTGTTACAAAACTGGAGGATAAACATGAAAGGTTCCATTGCAAAACATGATATATCCACTAGTCATGCACAATATTTCACAAAATACAGGCGATTAAATCATCTCAAACATGTGCAATTTAACCTCCTTAGTCACATTTAATGCATAATCCACCCTTCACGGAAGAGATCAGCTGGAAATCACCGGAAATTCCCAACACCATTTGAAAAATAAAGCCCTTTCCTCCTGCATGATATTGCTTTTCTTTTGATTATTTGGTGAACCTTGAATGACTCCTGATGCTCTGAGAACAGTACGTCTCTGGACAAAGAAATAAAACGCTCGATTCAAAATATTTAAATACAGGCCAGGTGCAGACTCATGGAGAAACCTAATCGAGAGGGAATCACAGAGCGCAACATTTTTCCTGAATGACTTTCTGGTATCAATCCAAGAGCTGACAAAGGACATCAAGTTCGATTCATTGACAGATGCTGCACATTTGAAAAGCACTGAAGCATGAATATTTTTTTTGCATTCCTGTTCGATTTGACATTCTGTGCTTTAGAATACAACCTTCAGAAACTAGGAAAATGTTGAAACTGCTGCACATTGGATGCTTTTTCTTTTATTAAACACACAAAGATGGAACAACTGGACAACAGCCATAAGAAATGTGTTACATGACCACCTTATCTTCTTTACAACACATCCTGTTCAATGTTATTTCAACAAATCATTTCACATGAACTCAAAGCTCACCTGAGAAAAATGCCCAGACTACAAAATCCCTTAGAACAGGTCTGTTCCATGACTTTAGGATAGGGGTCTGATTATGAAATTGAAATTGACAGAGGAACTATATTTTCAATGTCTAGTTTTTGATCCAAACTCTGTAAAATGCACATAAAAAGTGATGCATGAATGAATTTCCATAAATGCAACCATATGAAAACAATGCATTTATACAAGTGATGAGGCATGCTTGGTCAGCTATTAGGCCTATGATTATGAATATATAAATATATTTTGAGTCTGTTATCAGACAAATACATTCAAGTACTCTAAATGTGTCTTAACCAATAATGCTTTAGTCTGTTTGTAAATCATTATAAACTTACATTTATATTGGCAAAAGTAGTTACATAATCTTTGACTCAGGAAAGAAAAAGTAGTTCCAAAGTGTGAAATGTTTCCTTAAATTTAGATAACCTTTATTATTCCAACAGGAAATTTATTTGGGATTGTCATTTTCAAACAATTCACATAGGTACAGTACACAAGCAATATACAGTACCATAGATTAAAATAACAGCAAAGCATGTAAAATGTGAACATATAAACAGTTCAATGAGACATGTTGCACAAACCCTCCTTAGTGTTGCCCTTTGCATTTAAGGTCTTGATTAGCACTGGCACAAATGATTTTTTAAAGCAGTTCGATCTCCATGGAGGGACGTTAAGTCGTTTGGCAGAAGGGAGTAGCTCATATTCAGGGTGGAGGATGTGAGATGGGGCTGAGATTATTTTTTGAGCCAATGTACTGACTGTTCATAGATGAACATGAACCCATCCCTTCAGATGGCCTGAGGGGACGAATGCACTGTAACTTCCATGTCCTTAAGTGCTGTCTGTGCTGTGTGTCACCAAACCAAACTGGAAAGCAAATGATCCTCCTTTGCCCAGTAAATTCACAGGCATTATACATACTACTGTTAAAGGGATATTTCACTTGTTTTGAAAATTGTATATTATTTTATTTACCCCTTAAGCTAAGCAGTAGTGATGCTGTCCTCATCCCTTTGGTCTTGCTCTGATACCAGCTGGATGGCACCAATACTAACTATCCCACAGCAAAAATGTTCTGGCCTGGCTTATTTTTGCACATTGGGCCAGATCCGATTCAGATCTGGTTTGTGAATCTGTTCCGAATATGGGCCAACATGTCTCCAGTCCAAATGTGTGACTCATTTCTGAATCTGACCCAAAATCTGGCCCAGAGTCAACTGACACTGGCCCAGCTCTGGCGCAGTTTCCAACAAAACCTTTTTACATCCAGGGTGGATATGGGCTGGATCCTGTAGCCATATTTGCAGATTAGCCTCATGATGTTGGGTAGATAACCCCCAGTTAGTTTTCTGACCAAAAATAACAGCCTGAATCCACTCAAACAAGGTTTAACAGCACTTTTACTTTGTTTCAACTCCTTTGAGTTGAATTAAATTTTTGATATATGATACAGAAAATAAGATCACTTGTTTGGGCATTCAGCCTTTAAAATTAAAGTGGAAGACTTAAATTGTAATCATCAAGTCTCAGTGATAACTCAGATTTTAGCATCACTAAAAGCATCATTACTGCCCTACAAACCACTTAAGGGGTAAGTATAATAATGCAAATATTTTCAAAATGGGTGAAATATCCCTTTAATTGGCCTGTTTTCATTATCCATTTTTTGTTCTATGTGTGTTGACTGTTTGATGTATTTACTCCCATTGGTTGTGCCAGCATGGAACAAATTACACATTACTTTTTATAGAACAAATACATTAATATTGTTTTCTTATTAGCTATCTAGTGCAAGGGCTTATTTGAAATGACTGGAGCACCGGATTTGGGCCACAAAAGATTTGTTAGCCCTACTTTAGACATATATTGTACAAATTAAAGTTAACAATGTCCAGGGGGATTGAATAATAGACAAGAGAAGGAGGGATAAAGGGATGAAAGGAAAGGAAAGGGACTCACAGAACAGAGGAAAAGAAGAGGGATGAAGAGATAAAGTAAAAGTAGTGAAGTAGAAGAAAGAACAAATTACCTGCCAGGTCTGTCATGTTGTCTGTGCTGTGTCTCTGTGTTAATATGAGCTGACATGCTGACATTCACGTCGGCAGTGGTTCTGCTCTAATGCTTCCTGGTATGAGAGAGGGAGAGTTGCTATAGAAGACTCTCGGTATTTCACTCTTCAATAACTTGCACTGGTAAACTAACCGTGTGTGACACAAGCTGCCTTGGGCACGGACGTCCTGATTTTGCCAAGTCGCTGGTGTCCTCAGTTCCATAATTTGACGCTGTGCTGCAGCCAACAATTTCTTCAGTCAATCAGTGGGCTTCACTCATTATTCATCACCAACAGAAAATGGCATTTTCACCACAACTCAAAGTTAGCTTAGCTGCTACAGTGTGTTAGCTAAGTTGCTGAACATGCTAGCGACCAGTTCTACTCTTGAATGCTATGTCCAGTCTTGAGTTTCCTCTTCCTCTTGTTAGAATTTAAAAGTTACAATAATTGAGATAGCAAAAACAAGGACCATTCACATTTGACTGAAAAAGTGCCCTTTTTTATTTATTTTATTTTATTTTTTGCAAATTTTGATTACTGTAGGTTTAACAAATTCTCAAAGTTGTCAAGTCACAAGTAAGTTAAGTCTCACAATTGACAAAAGTCTAGCTGCAAGTCTTGATTTTCACCTTTCAAGTCTGACTCAAGTCCAAGTCACAGGTACAGTTTTAAATCATCAATAGCTTTTCAAGTCTTTAAGACCAAGTCTCAAGGCTAAGGCTTTGCTTGTTAAAAAAAAAAAAAAAAAAAAAAAGCTGTTTTGTTAGCTCAGTAAAATATTGTGTGCCAAAAACAAAGCTCACACTGAAAGAGAAAACATCACCTAATATGAGGTGAAGGAGTGCCGTTTGACCTGAATTGAGCCTTGGTTACATCAGGTAGGACTACTCAATGGGGAGAATGCCAATGCAGTCAGCAGTTAAGTAATAACTACATAACTGCTCCAATTGGTTTAATGAGTTGTCGGCTCCAGTGCAGGCAACCTACTGATTTATATGCATAAGAATGAATAAAGATGAATGCGCACTAAACAGCCTGGGGCTTAGTGAGCTTCAGTGGAGATGGAATGTAACATAATGTACTACTTCTGCAACAGCATGCACGTACATGCACTCACTCTCACACACACACACATGACAGTGCAAACACAGGTATACACAGTCATAGATCTGTGTATACCTGTTTCTATATGTGGAGACATATAGAAACTATCAACACGTCTATATATACGGTGAAGCTGTCGAGGTACAGTATGCAGTAATAATATGTATTTATCATACCTTGGATAGATCTTTAGGTAACACTGCACTGGCACTGACGTATGTGTAAAAGCCCTGAAAAGGGAGTATTTATAAGAAATATACACAGACACTGTCTTGCCTCATGTCACGTTATGTATTGACTGAATTCTCAACATAAACAGATACAATCGTTGACAATATAAACTGCAATAAACTCTCCTTTCTCTTTTGCTGGTAACATTACCAGCAATTTACAGCATAAGACACCAACAGTTAACTAAATTCGTCATACAAACCTTCCAGCATACATACATATCTAACAGTTGGCAAACTAACTGAACTACACCAACCGTATGGTTTCTCCGAGCATTTCTCGATAGACAACAGTGCAATTAGCATGACATGTGGTTAGCATAGTTAGCTTATTCATCGTCATATAATCAACTCCAATACTCTGCAAAACACGGACATATCATTACACAAACACTTCCCTGAGCACCTATATACATTCATCTAACACATTTCTTAACATTAGCTGTTTATATGAGGGACTCATACCTGAAAAGGGAGTATTTATAAGAAACATACTTGGACACAGTCTTGCCTCATGTCACGTTATGTATTGACTGAGGGGAGGAAGCTAGCTGTCCCTTAACGTAGCTCTCTACAGTTTTATGCTCCCTCTGCTGGAGCCCTCTTGTAACTACAGCTACTCTCAGTACTGCCTATGTTACCAACATTTTCAATATAAAACACAGAAAAACTCAGAAACTACAGTAATGAAGCTGCTGCAACTGACAACCATTTCTAAATATCAGATAAAATACAACATATGAAAATACTCACGTTTAATAAGAACAAGAAAAATACCACATACTAAGCGACTCAATGTAGGATATTACTCCTCTACTGAATATGAGTTACTGCTGGTAATGCACATTATTCCATCCATCACATATGCACTGCAATTAAATGCAGTCTACCTGTGCTACATACATACACAGAGCATGTATATAGAGAGAAGCTCTATATACATGTAGGAAAGACACTTTATCAAGGGACTGAGATAGTTTGGAACAGGGATATTAACATTATATATTATTTCTTGTGGTTTGAGTCTTTTTCCACCTATCTTAATGTGTATTAGTTTGTACATTTACATGCTGAATCAGATCCAGGCCACATCATTCTTACCAAAAATTAAAAAAATCAAAAATCCATGTTCCTTGACAGCATAACATAATTTGCACACGAGGCAAGGTTTAACAAGGTGCTCCATTCATTGACTATGAGAACAGAGTAACTATATGTTGGGATAGGCGGTGACACAACCAGGCCCCCAGTACAACAAATCATCAAAAAGTTTGTGGCGTTCTAGGTTCATGACCACTTCACAAAGTGAAGTGGGCATAGTTGTCATGTGCTGTGAGGGTGGAATATTTTATCCCTAAGAAACTGTCACATTTATAAATGTTTGGAGGCTGCTGAATTCAATATAAGGGTGAATAAGGTATATACTTAAAGGACCTTTGTGCAGACTTCTGGTACTGCAGATTAGGTGTTTATCAGAATGGCTTTTTCTTCTGGGTGGGTGCGTAGCTCTGTGTTTGATATGTGTGGGTCGGAGCTGGTGAGTTTTTAATGTGCATGCAGTACCTTTTTTCCTCTTGTTGTGAAGTGCTTGATTGAAGACCATCAGAAGTCAAAGTCTCCCTCTGCCTCTCTATCTACTTATCTCTCTGTTAGCATAAGCGAGCTCAACACCCTTATCTCCCGAAGTTGAAGTGTTCTCGGCCAGGCAGAGTCAATATTGACAGAGCCAGTGTGTGTGCTCTGAATGTACAGTAATTCTTTCCCTAATAGAAGGTTGAGTGGAGTTGCTCAACGCTGAAAAGCAGACAAAGGCATCAGTCAGATAGATTTGCCAAGAGCTCAAACAGGAGGGTAAACAGGAGCACGGAGAGATCCTGGAAACACAACACGCACGCACACATACATAAAAACACACTGCCATCTGAATTTCAAAGGTATGCTCGGCGATTGCATGTAACACTGACGAAAATAGTGTAAAGCCAGATTAGGCAAACCTCATGTCTGTAATTATAGGCCAGACATTAGACGAAACCAAAATACATTGTGGAGTGAATTATGAATTGTCATGCTGAAAATATGCGACTAGGCCCTTGCTGTCTCTGTTAGTGATGGTTTATTTTACTAGAGATCTGACAACATCCACCAATCTGATTAGTAAATGATTCAGGATTGGGGAACAATCACATGAGAAAATCCTGAAAGCATGCATGTCTGTAGACTCTTTTAGTATACTTATACTATATACTATACTATAATGGTAGAATAGACAAGTTTCTGAAGTTTTTTTTTTTCCTGAGAACTTAAGGAGTAGAGGTAAAGAAGGCCCTGCATGATTCAATCTCTTGTCAGAAGGAACATTTCAGTGGCGATGATGTTTAAATGTATTTGATGAGTAAACTAAAAGTGTGGTTCTTAGTGTGTGGTGTGACGGAGGTGGTGAAGAAGTTCAGAAATCATTGGTGAGTCCAGCTTTCTCTGCGCAGGGCGCGCTCTCGCTGCTGTTTAGGAGACACTTTTGGAATTTTTATCTTAAGTCTCGATTCATTACTAACCAATCTAGCCGATATCAATTAATGTTAAAATAAAAGGAGGTTTATTAGGTTTATTCAGGGCCTTCTTCCCGAAACGTTAGTTAATTAATAAACCTAAGTAAAGCCCTCCCTTTATTTTTAACGTTAATTTGTGTGTGCTCGGTGGCCTGACCTTCTCACTAACTTGTGTGTTCTCATCCTTTCTTCATTGAAGATTTCACACCAGCAACCATAACAGCACCAGAATTTACTTTGAGCTGTCAATGTCAATCACACGTTGGGTCCTCAACTCGACTTTTACATACATCAGAATGCCTTGGACATTTTTTGACAGCAATCTAACTCCGTACAGGGTGAGAAGGACAGAGCATCTGATTGATTTATTGTATTCTCATTGTTCAGACCTGAAGTAGCACTCTCCTTTTCTTACCCTTAACATCAGAAGAGGACATATCTGCAGATTGTTAGCTTGCTAATTAGTTAATTCTCGCTTTTAACTTCTGATTGAATTGAATATGGTGAATATGGTACTATGTGTGTTGTGTGTGATGCATTTTGCTATGTTTGATATGCTGACTGAAATGAAAATTTCCCTTTTAGGGATGATAAAAGCGCTGAGCTGAACTGATCTAGTGGAAATGCAATCTTCTTCTCTGATGTGGCCACATTTTGTGATTTAGGCTGTCTTATCAGCCTAAATCTAATTAAAAATCTAGCCTAGTGCGGTTTTAACATGAGAAGCTCTGTGTGACTTCATGTTCAACAGCTAGCTGGCAATACAGGCTTCCCGTTATCTACAGTATGTGTTGATGTGGCTGCCTTCATTATTGTAAAATTGGCCTTTAAACACAAACTAAAGGATTATTTAGGGTTAAATTTTGTGCTCTTTGTCAATTTAATGAAGACATAAATTTGCCTTATTCCATTTTACCGCACATTTTCCAGGGGTGGCTTATATTGGAGGCTGACCACCTTGTGACTTTTGCATGCTAAGAAATAAAAGTGAACTAAAGTAATATGTTCTTTGAGTCATTTCACCTTTACTCGGCACTGTCTGTAGACATTAACATTCATCCCGTGTTGAACTCATGTTGAAGCTCGCCTTCATTTCTGTTTGGTCACTTCACTGACTCTCTGTACACTGTGAGGGGGGTCGATGACGTTAATGCGCTCACCGGGGCCTCTGCATGACAGCTTCACATCTCATGTTGAAAGATGGACTGGATGGGATTTTCATAGGTAGTTAACTGCCTTTCAGCAGGGCCTTGTGCACACATAAAGGACTTAAGCTACACACAATCATCCTCATATTGTACCGTGGACGTGCCTTAATGGGGAATTCGTGGAAAGGGCTGAATAGAGTCGGAGCAGAATCTTTGAAGTCGACGTTGCAGGGCATACCAGCAAGTTCAGGGTCAATTTAATGCCAAGTCAATGCAAGTCAGCTGAAAATGAGAGAAGCCTCTCTCAGAAAAGATTCTCATGTTCAGTTTGATTGAAAGTTCTCACTGAACAGTTTCAGTTTTCTTTCTGTCTGACCACATGACAGCTGTGTTTAATCTGAACCCTCTGGGAACAGAAGTTTTGTTTCTTGACATGTTCAGGTCATTCATCAGGATCAAAATATGCTTATATGTGAAATTTCTTCATATTTGTAGACAAGCCTAAATGACATGAATAAATGTTAATTGCATGAATCTAAGGATTTTTCACCAAATAAAGTATCCTATAAATTCATTTTCTTGTTATGTCTGTTTTGGATTTCAGAGCTTCAGATTTAAGAGAGGTTTTACTTATAATAACTTTATATAACACTTTTCCAAGTTCAAAGTTAGAAAGTAACAAAAACTCTGCCAGTCCCATTGGTGGGTTCTTCATTGCTGTGCGGCTGAGCTTTGTTCAAACCCACATGACTTTATTTGAAATTCTAGTGGAGATCTCAAAAGTTTCCAGAGATCCCAAATATTTCCTGCTGAATTCCAGGGAAATGTGTATAAAATGATGCACATGTATATATCTTCTATTTGATGTAATTCTGCAGCCATAAAACAATGGCATCTCAGCTTTGAATATTTCACTCAATAGAAGAATGATGTAGCTTCAATGAAGCTGCAACCAGCAGAGACACAGTGTGGATGTGACATTGTCCTACAATATGGAAAAAATGATTTTTCTCACTTTGAAGATACTTAAGGGGAAATTTAGGGGAAAATCACAGTTGAAGGGGTTAACTAACAACATTTAAGTACAATTAGCAACAATGGTAAAACATAAAATCATAAAATGTAGAATACAGTAAAGCAAGTAAAACATAAATGAAATGAACGGAAAAATAAAAAAAGAAGGAACATTATTCAACAGCAACCGTTGAATAAGTCCAGATTAATAGAAAATGCCACAAATATATAATTTATAATTATAATTATAATTATAATATATAATTTTTCCTTGTTTCCATTTTAATGAAGTCAGTGGGATTTTATAGAGAACAAAATCGGGCATGTATTTGTGGATATTTGGTTAATATATGGATATATAGGTTAATATATAGATACTGTATATGGATTAATATATGAAAACATTCAAATACACAGAGGTAATTGAATGAAAAGTAAGAAAACATAAGGCCAGGAGTGGAAAAACTTCTGTAATCACCTATTTTTGGACCTGAGAGAGAGAGAGAGAGAGAGAGAGAGAGAGAGAGAGAGAGAG
>OMKZ01055477.1:26564-38677 GCA_900302535.1 Neoniphon sammara
GCCGAGCCGACCGGAGGCAGCAGCCGGTACATGTATAGCCGGTTGCTATGTGGGCACCATGACAACCGTCATGAATTCGACATGGCGCTCACGTATCCAGGCGGATGTGAGCCTGTGTGGATGTGGCGCTTCAAATGGCGCTCACGTATCTAGGGGATGCAACTCTGGCTCTCCAGGGGTTCAGTAAGATCCAGATTTCCTCCCCTCAGACTCTTCATCTATTTAGTGTGCGTGTGTGCCTGTGTGCGTGCGTGTGTGCATGTATGTATGTAAGGCCTGGCCATGTCCTCAGTGGATCAGAGTCAAATGTCAGCTATTTTCAGTCTGTCGCAATTCCTACATACAGCCAATCTCTCATTCTCACACATGGATGCAACAGATGACTGCCAACTTTCTTTAAAGTCAGTAAGGAGTTTGTCCTGTGCTTATTTATATAGGTATCAAAGAACAGGACTCAACCTGAATAGAATAGAATAGAATAGAATAGAATAGAATAGAAAAATAGGGCATGGAATAGAATAGAGTGGAAGATATGAAAATTGAACTTAACTAACTGGGACAGAATGGAAGAGAAGAGAAGAGAAGAGAATAAACCAGATTAGACCAGACCAAACCAAACCAGAAGAGATCTGACCAGAACAGAAAAGATTAGACCAGGCGAGACCAGGTGAGACCAGAACAAAAACCAAACCAGAAGGACCTAACCAGATCAAACCAGAAGAGATCTGACCAGAACAGATAAAAAAAAAATCAGACCAGAACAGACCAAACTAAACCAACCCAAATCAGAAAAGACCAAACTAAACTAGAACAGACCAGACCATCACAACGGGCAAGATTTAAAAAGGCAAAACCAAGCCAAACTGGACCAGACGAGACCGGTCCAGACCGGTCCAGAGCAGTCAGTCTCTGCAGACAGCAGCCACAGACAGAGCAGATCAGGCTGTGTGACGACTGTGCTGCTTTACTGTAATCTGTCTTTATGCCAGTCCTGCCAACCAGGGCACTTTGTGTGCCACCCGGTCCACATGCCCCTCTTACCACCATGGCCAGCAAATAGGTCTGGCAAGGATTAACACACACACACCCACACCCACACACACACACACACACACACAAAACTGTTTGCACAAGCACACTAAGAATTCATACATGCACGTGTTTTCACACGCATATACTCATGATCATACACAAACACCCACCCACACCACACACACACACACACACATTGATACGCACACTGTTATGCAGCATTGGGCACCCAAGGAATTAAAGGATACAGTTTGAAGGTTGGAGGCTACATGCTCTAAATATAAACTACGCATCTCTCTCCTCAGCATAGTTATGTAAGATATCAAGAAATTGTGCAATGATACACACACAAAAACAGATTGAACATGCAATAAAGGCTGTGTGGCAGTGCAGCCTTCCAGTTTGCCACGTATTAGTCTTCAAAAGGAGAGCAGCAAGCCTCAACCTGGCATGTGGATCTCACAGGACCACCGCAACATGTCTGCAACATGTGTTTTCCACTGCACGTACTTATTATGAGTTTGTAAATACAGCGTTCATAGGCGGAGGCTGATGCTTTCTGCACATACACATCTGCAGCGGAGGCAGTGATTGGACACCCCGAAGATCTGTGTGTGTCGTATGTGTGAGTGTGTGTAAATATGAGTACAGGAATATGTGTGATAGAGAAAGACAGAGACAGATGTATTTTTCTGAGTGTGAGACTCCTTTATGTCTTCCAGGTATGAGCGTGTGTATAATCATGTGTGTGTGTGTGTGTGTGTGTGTTTGTTTTGTATGCGTAACACACCGTCGTTTCTCCTCGCGAACCAGCAAACACACGTCGCACGCTCACACTTCATTTTTTCAGTGACATGAGTGTGACGGAGTGTTTTCGCACATCTCCAAACTTCAAACGAATGTATGCGCTCAAAGGACGGAGCCATGACTACCCCCCCACCCATCCACACATATATACACTCACTCACACACACACACACACACACACTGAGTGGAGACAAAGTGGTGCAGTGGATGATGTCTGACAAGATATCATAATGTGTTCAGTGTGATCCATTTTTAGACAGAGGTCATCAAACTATCAGCTTGGAGGGAATCTGTATTCTCAATTTTATATGATAGATGTTTTCTTAACATCTGGCTTCCCTCTGGCAATAGCGTCTTGATTTCTGCATTATATTATTATGGTAAAAATGCAGCTTGGACTCAGAGGCTACTGCCAATCGCACGCTATACGACTTTGAAAATTCACAGATTTACAAGACGTGTCTTTGTCTGATCCCAGTACTCATGAAATCACGCACGAGAGGTGACAGTTTTAGGATAAAGCCAGACTGGGAGGAGCTGCTGACGGGCAGCAGCAATTGGGTGACGGCCTGTGGTTTTTGTCTCAGATTTCAAAAAATTGTCTGGGACTAGAAAATTAGAGCGAAAACCTTATAGTCTGAGCCTGGTGTAAGCTGCAGTATAACAAGTGTCACACCTTACCATACCCAGCTGGTGCCCCTGATTTTCTAAATGTAAATAAATAAATAAATGAATAAATAAATACCATGGAGCAGTAACTCTAACACCCTTTTCACACCATACTTAACCCTGGGCTAAGACCGCTGTTAGCCATTGGCTTACAGCGTCATGAGCCCTGGGCTAACTGTCATTTCACACTTGCAGCTTAGAATATGGGATATCCCCAGCCTTAGCCCAGGGCTTACTAAAGCCCACTCTAGAGCAGGGTTATTCCCGATTTTTTGGGGATATCCCCAAAAGGTCAGGGTTAAGATCTGCAGTGTGAATAGAGGTTAGAACAAAAGTAATAAAATGTTGTTCAAATCTTTAACCCAGGGCTTACTGGAAGGCATGAGTTAATAAATGCGAGTGGGATTCAAGGTTAAGCTAAGCCCAGGGCTACAGTAAGCTAGGGCTAAGAAATGCATGTGTGAAGTGGGCCCAAATCACAAACTTGGTGGCTAGTTTGTGATATTGAAGATTGACCGAGCAGAGGAGGACACATCACCACGCTCTTGCATGCAGGAGGCCTGCAGCGGAGTCGCAAATGTCCAGAAACAGCAGCAAAAGTTCAAATCCGTTTCTTATGTAGGATAAATTCAAAAATAGAGACAAATCATAGATTATCTCGGAGAAAATTGAACGAGATAAGAGCCAACCTTGCGGGCAGCATCTGTTTTTCACGCACACACACACACACACGCACGCACGCACATACACATACCCAAACACACACACACTCACACACCCTCCTGTGGAATGCTGAGGAGAAGTGTGTACGTCCCATTGGCAGAAGTCGAGGACCTCGTTTGGAAACATGGATTCCTTTTATTTCCGGGACATTTTGAGAATGGAATTTTTGGAATTTGCCAAGAAGGCACAGATGAGAGAAAAAGGAGGAGGACGAAGGTTGTTTTTTTTTATGAATGAAAGAGTGTACAGTATTTGGGAAGAGAGAGTATTCCATGAATGGAGGGGAGACCGGATCATTCATGGAGCTGATTAAGTTACCCTAAAGACAGGCACAAGGGTCCTATTTAGAAGTTTGGTAAAGCTGATTTAGGAATTTGCACATAATTTGGTATGACCATGTGTGCCTACACACACACACACCCACACACACATGCATGTATGCATCAAAAAACAGTACATGTCCGAACTCAAAGGACAGATCCATGTATGTATGCCCGCAAATACTCACACACTCTCTACCTGATTCTCATATTATCTTGACTGACAGTTTTTTAGACATCCAACACTTCCTTAGGATATACAAAATGGCACGCACACACACACACACACACACACACACATGCTGACTGCCACTGAACGCAACAGGCTGGTGGTGTACCTTACCATTCCTTCCCTATTGTGATCCTCTTTGCTTGTTTGTGTCCTGTGGTTTTTGCAGCTTTATGCCAAACTCGCCCTGCTCCAGACAATAAGCTGCTATTGTTTTTCCACTCAGGCTAAAGGACGCTGAGCAGCACTTAGAGAGCCTGGCGAGTGTCAGAACACAGATCTGGGATCAGAGCACAGGAGGATTGGCACGTCTAATGATGCCAAATTCTGGATAAACACTCCTAACATTTCTTGGAGATTTCTTGAGCTAATTAAGCACAAAGTTGCCATCCCAGCTAAATTTTCTAGGTCGGTGCACTGTGGAAAAAAAGAAAAAACCTCTGAGGAAAAAGCTATGATGCTGGATTTTCTACCCTATCTTCTCTAGTGTGTGTGGAGGGATCATTTGTTTGGGGTTGAATCCGGACAAAATCTCTCTCTCTCGTCTTTTTTTCCGGTCTAATTTGTACTTTTCGTATTGATCTCTTTTTCTGACACCCTCTTTGCCCCGTGTACATTGTTTTCTCCTCATATCTCTGCCGTCGTCTCCCATCTTTGTCCAGCAAACATCATCTTGGGTCTCGGTGGCATCGTCTCCCGCTTATCTGCAAACAAACACGGTCGCATGCACGCGGGCGAATGCGCAAACACACACTTGGGGGGGGACACACGGGCGCACACGCGCGCGGCAGATGTTTTGCACAGGCAGACGAACGGAAACAAAAGGTGGTTGTGGTTTAAGAATGTGGCCAAACATCCATGTCCTAATCGCTTTAGAGTCAGACATGTGGAATATGTCAATGTCATTACAGGCTCTCCTGAAAGACCTGCATACACCAGACGCACACACACACATGCAAACACTCAAATGCACACACACACTGGAACACAAATGCACACAAAACCTCACATATGCACAAACACATACAAGCTAAGATGCAAATGCACAAAAAACACATGCATTTGGACACACACACACATGCACACACACATTCTCTATTGTTTGTGCTTGTTTACTCCTTACTCTAGATAGCCTTATGTAAAGCCCATCTGGTGTCCTCTTTCACGATTCTCCCCACAATTCCATTTGCTCCCGTTTTACCGATTGACTCACCACTGAAACACAACAGTCCCAGAGAGAGATTTCCATTTACAGCCTGTCCACTTGATTTAAATGGGCGAACAAGTGCCGTGAAACAGGTACAAACTGCGGGGCGGAGTTCATACAATTCCTATCAAAATCACGGCTACGGCTGCTGAGTTATGTCTGCCTCTGCGCAGCGTGTCAGTTTTTACTGGCCCTGATCTGTGGTGTTAACTCTGAGAAGTGATGGCCATAAAGGCGACGTGGAGGAAGAAGGCAGAGGAACAGTGGAAGACCCCTTGAGCAAAAGTTACTACATAGCCAGCGGCCCTGTATGCCATCTGTGAGAGGAAAGATGCCTGAGGAGTGTTTGTGTGTGTATCTTTGTGTGTGTGTGTGTGTGTGTGTGTGTGTGTTTGTGTGTGTGTGTATTCTTGTGCTTCTATCTTTGCAAGAACCAGTTTGAGTTTTAGACCTTCAGAGTGGAGGCATTTTGGCTTGTGCTCACAAAGGGCGAGAGAAGTTTTAGGGCTGAATGTCCGCTGTTTTGCCACTTTCTACAACAGACACGATAGTGCTTTAACTTATGCTCATGAAAGCTTCTTCCTTATATTTCTGGAAGGGTTATAACACATAGAAGAACTGGTTGTTAGTGATAGAATGACTGAACAGACCAAGAGACGAAACTCAAATTTCATCAACAGAAAAGCCAAGGAAAAAGACGTCACAGTCCTGCCCACACTCATTAATTGACAGGCGATCTCTGGGAATTGCAGGGAAGAAACACTGCAGGAATGAATGCTTCGCAAAAGCAGGTGGATTAATGGTTATTTGTGAGGGATGGAGATGCTGAAAGGTATATGTACCTCATTTGACAGGTGCATAACTCCTGCAATCATGCACCAATCGATCTTCTTGTCTACTTCTGATTTTGCCTTAAATTTCACCTCATGTAGCTTAAAAGTTAGAAAAAAAAAAGCTTTTTTTATATTGTACGCAATGGCACATAAATATTCTATATGTGCTGGCTGCAGCTTCATTGAAGCTGCAACTTATATTGAGTGAAATATTCAAACCCAAGATGCCATCTTTTTATGGCTACAGCATTACATCAAATAGGAAATATCTAGCTGTCTTTTGCATCACACAATTCCCTGGAATTCAGCAGGACGTATTTGGGATCTTTGGAAACTTTGAGATTTCCAGTAATTTTCTAAAGTTCTGTGGGTTTGAACGAAGCTCAGCAAGTGAAAAACCCAGCCATGGGA
The DNA here is from genome assembly GCA_900302535.1 of Neoniphon sammara. NCBI lineage: Eukaryota > Metazoa > Chordata > Actinopteri > Holocentriformes > Holocentridae > Neoniphon > Neoniphon sammara. Next base: position 32,796 of record OMKZ01055477.1, read on the forward strand.
GCAGCAGAGTTGATGAAGTCAGAGTTTAAAAGCCATCTTGCAATGAATGAAACTCATTTCAATATGTAAAAGTTTATTTTCTGACATTGCAACTTTTGCAAAACACCTTTGTTTACTCCTAATTCACAGTGATGAATAGCCTTTCCTGACTGAATTAAGCTGACCGAGTTGTTTTCTATGCCATTTACAATTGAGTGGGAGCAAATGACCCTGAAAGATATGGCAGCACTGATTTAAAAACAAAAAGTGAAGCTCAAATCACGCTAGAATCATCACTTCTGGTTATGGTTAGGAGTTGAATGTAGTCCATGGCAGGTCCTCATAAGGATGGATGTAGACGGCTGTGTGCGCTCACAGGATGGAGGACGTCTCTGAATGCATGTTGTCATACTAATAGTGTCGTGTTGTCACACTGTATGATTTAGACAGCACTAAAGGACAGTGGTGATTGTGTGTAAATGTCACCGCTATCGAAAACACTCTGCAATCACCCTGGTAATAGCATTTAAACATCGCTGACAACTGGAGCTGAACAGAAGATGAGTTTCCTCGTCTAGCATGCGACTGCAATCACATTCTCATGCAGGTCACAGTTGTACTACAAAGATATTTTATTTTCTTTGAGGAAGAATCTAAATTATGTTGTTTTTGCTCGGCCCACTCCTTCCTTCCGAGAGAAGGCCGCACAAAAAAAAAAAAAAAAATGCAGAGATTGGATGAAAACAAACAAAAACAGTGTCTGTCCAGTGGTTCTGCTGCCAAAACCTACAGCCACAGAGTTACCATTCCAGTGGTGTGTGTGTATGTGTCTGTGAGTGTGTGTGTGTGCGTGTGTGTGTGTGTGTGAGAGAGAGAGAGAGAGAGAGGAAAGATGAGTGTGGATTTTGAAATTATTCTGGTCACTCTGCCTTTTTTTTCAAAGTGACCTCAGACACTGCTGGTGAAGCTGACCATTAGATTCAGAAAAAAAATATGAAGAATTCTCTAAAAGCTCTCAGAAAGAAAGAGTTGGGGAATCCTTGACATAAGATGTTCTTTGTCAACTGATAGTCACATTTGACTATCTGGTGCATTTTACCCAATAAAACCATATGAAATTGCTTTCCCAACTCTGGGGGTGTGTGTGACTATTGCTGTCATACCAGAAATTCACAGTTTTCCAGTAAAACACAGAATGGAGTTTTCAAAAACCACAAACCAATGTAAAAAAAACAAAAAAAAACAACCTATATTTGTGGGCTGGCTCTGACCCTATTTGACCTCATTCCCATGTACAGCTGCCAATGTTAACACAGTTGGAATTCTACTCTAATATGATATAAAACTATATTACTTCAAATCATGAATAGGATCTTCAGATAGACTTAACAGTTATAAAATAAGCTAGCAGTCTTAGGAGCTACAACCATAACGCCAGCTTTAATATTAGCAGGGAAGTTTGCTAGCTAGTTAGCTGTGGCTACCTTCTGGTAGAGCTATTATGAGTCAAATACGTTAACCGTGAATTTGAACCTGAATCCCTTCTGATTCTTGGGGTCCATTTTTTTTTTCTAAAACATTTTTCAGTAGTGAATAGATAAATGCCTGTCTGAGGAATGAATGTTTATATTTATGTAGGCAGTATCATTTTGGTACACAACAGTAGGACATACACTAGCTAGCTAGCCACTTACGCTCAGAGATGCTTGTGCATTATGTGCTAATATTTGTAGAAAGTTATAAGTTTTCACCTTATTCACATGCTCAATACATTTTTGGAACAATATCATATGTGCTAATTCACATTAGTGCACTAATTCACAACGTGCAAAAGAAATACGCATAAAAAGGCGGTGGATATATCTTTGACTCTGTATGCATTAGCTATCGAATTACCAATTTGGGCAATTTCCAGATATTTTCTTAAAACTCCAAAGACCTTAGGAAGAGTGTGGAAAAAAATGCACATCTATGTCTGTCCGCAAATCCAACTTAATAACTCAGCAAATGTCAGCTTAGTCTGTTGTGATTTGTTTGTTAGCACCTTTAGTCACACAGCTGTACGTGTTTAAATCTTACAGCTTGCATTCATACTGCAGTCTTGCTGGAACATTCCCACAAATTTTATCAGGTCCTGAGCAGAGAGATTGCCAGAGCACATTTTTCAAGAATAGCAATACTGCTCCTGTTCACACTCTGCTGTACACTGTAATATTGCATTGAGTTTTGAGTATTTCTGGAACAGAGTGCCTTTGTGAAAGGAGTATATACAGTTTACCACTGCAAGTGACATAGGTTCAAAATTGTCACTGTGGGAAGAGTCTGTGGTCAAACATGGTCAGCTATTCTACTGAACAAGCACAGCCGTACATGCTTCATTTCAAAGAGAGACAAAGATTGGAGGATGAGACAGAGGTGGTCATGCTTTGCTTTAATCATCTGTTTTGTCTGAGAACCCATTCATCTTTAAAAACAAGAGGCATAAAATCAAGGAAGCAAACCGAAGACCAAAAGACGGCATAACAACATTACGACCCATGTCAGTCAGATGATCTTTGTCGGGGGGGGGGTTTGCTGACATGCATGCATCTCAATGGTAGGCTTCACACACATTTTGTAAAGTGGAAAGCTTCTCCCCAACATGCGCTGCATGGCACTAATGCCTAATTATCCAAATTACTTGGCTAATGGACACATTTTCAGACACACTGCAGAAATAAGCCTCAGCATGATGGTCGCTTCTCTGTTGGCCCATGTTGAGGAAATGCGCAACGTGCTGAACATGTGGACATAAGGGAGTCCACCTTTCACCTCTGGCCGTCCAAGATGTTTATCACGTCTAGAGATGTTGGATGAGTCAAGTGTTTGCTACCATAAGGTGTGAGTGATGGGTTTTTTTTATATATATATATGCTTATGAACCAGCTCTGACAGACATGTGAGGGGAAGTCAGCAGCCTGTTTGTTTGCGAGAGCAATAAAAACCACAGGGCCAAACATGTTTGCCTCAGCCTGTGTCCACTGGTTCACATGGGGGCAGGGGACAGCAAAAATTATGCAGTTAGGCAAACTGTGGATGCCAGGGCTGTTTACTTTAGGAAAGGTACTGGAAATTGTTATGTTAGCAAAGATACCAGAATCCCTTCTTCAGGAAGGATAATAATATTCATAGATACATGCAATTTTAGCTTAATTTGGAAACATGTTACATGTATTAGCCATATATCTATGTCTATATCTATCTATCTAACTATCTATCTATCTATCTATCTATATCTATATCTATATATATGTCTGTTTATCTATGTATATCTATCTTTAATTATGTATATTTATCTACATATTAAAAATATCTCATAATCTCACAAGGTTGTAGTTGGGACAAGATATACTGCTTGTCATTTTAAGGGAGTGTAAAGCTCAATACAAAATACCCAGAATTCAATTTGGAAATCACATGTACAGAGAAATTTGCATCAAGAGCATCAGTCAGAACTAAAATTCCCTCTAAGATGATAGTGGTGACCTATGTCTAATAATTTGTCACACTGACCAAATAATATCTTGTTAGTCATTAGTCATTTGTGGCAAAGGAGGTGCAGATACTTAGTGTAGGATTTAGATCTGGAGTATGAAGAGTGTGAAGAGTGTGAAATCTCCATGCAATTTGAGTGAATTTGAACTCTTCTGCAAAGACAAATGGGAAAAAAAAATCTAAATATAGACAAAGTCTAAATGTGCTAAGTTAAGACATGCTGAACCAACCCATCCTCATATTTAAACACCAGAATAGGTTGTTTGCCACTCACTCACATAATGACATATGAGCGTTTTCAAAACGACATATATGAGCATTTTCACAGACTGGGCTGTTTCTAAAAGCCATAACATGCATGCGCACAGGCAGCTCTCGGTTGGTCGCATTAAAGCACCAAACCTACTTTGTTAACTTTAGGAAATAGTTAAGGTTAGGGTTAGGGTATGGGTTAACAAACACGCAGAAAAAAACATAACGCAAACGAAAATGAAACCTGGAAACAAACACCAGTCTTTCTTCACTCAAGACTCGAACACGGGCTTACCACGGGAAAGTCCTGTGTTTTGTCGACCCAACCACCACCCCAGCCTCTTCCTAAGTCCGCCTGTCTTGCTCTTACTACTACGTCGTTTCCCGTCGGGAGGAGCGCTACTTTGGGAAACGCTCTTGTGGGTCGTTTCTGAGGGTTGGAACAAATGACCTGTCTGGTCGTTCTTCATGGGAGGACGCTCTGGCAGAACAATAGTGAAGCCAATTGTTTTTCTTATGTCCAAACTAACAAAAAAAAAAAAGTCTGATTTAATGTGTTTTCACTGCAGACCTCAAGGCAATAAGACATAGGAATTTTGAAAGGGTCTGTACTCTGATACCCACTGTAAGTCTTTACCCTCACCAACAGTCTGAATGCATTCTTCTTCCAGTCAAGCGGAAAAGGCACAAATGCGCTCGACCAAAAATGCAGCGTCTCCTACCCTGTGCGGAGCTCCCAGCTGCAGTAGGTTGACTCGAGGTCCGTGACACAGATAGCTCTTATTCAGATCATACATCAATCAGCTCAATTCAGTGGCTAGGTAATAGGCGGAGGAGTGGATCATTGAGAGCTCTTGGAGGGTTTCAATGCCACAACGATGAACACAAACTGGGTCACGGGGAGGAGAGCGCGGCCATGGAAACCCCGCTGTCTCCATGGCAACCGCAGTGTTGACACAGCTATTACCTCCTCATCTCCACAAACACACCACGATAAGAAAGAGGCATGCTGTATTTTATGCAGGATGGATGGTAGAATACAAATTGTCCCTGATTCACAGGGTTGCCACCTATTTGTATGTAGAAATACGGATTAATTCACTGTGCTGCATATGTAGCATTTTCAACTGGGAGGCTGCCATGAAATTAATTGTGAAAATCCCTGTGATGGTATCTTGTAATACGTGGGGAAAAAATCACAAAGGATCAAAATTTCAATTTCTACATTTCAGGAGCTCTCCAGTTCGTTTTGATTCTTCACAGGGGGTTGCTGGTTCGAGACCAGACTTGCAAGAGAAATGTGAATAAGTCACGCTCTTCCCTACCTCAGTAACTGCTGGTGAGGTGCCTTTCTGCAAACTGTTTTAGTGGGCTGCTCAGTCGCCCACAGTAGAAGACTGTGATTCCAAAAGCAACAGCCAAACTGCTTTCAGGTAAATGCTCGTATTGTTAAGTTCATGAGAGGTAAAACCAAAAATACAGCAGATAGAGATGTAGACTATAGAGGGGAACAACCAGGGTCTGATATCAAAGTTTGACAGTTATTAAAGAATCTGTAAGTAAGTTTTTCTTCACAATTTTGACAATCATTACCATACACAGAGGGTCCGAGCTGAACGAAATGCACTGAGAAAAAAAAAAAACTGTTGGTCTGGGCTGGTCCTGCGGCTTTAATCTCATTTGTTAAAATCCGTTGGGTCCAAATCAAACGACCAATCACCTTAAGGAGGCGTCGTTACCTCAGGGCCAATCACGTCTCGTGCACACGTGCCGTGCACTGCTGCTGTGCGCGCTCGCCTCCCCTCCCCAAACAAACTTAGCTTAGCTTACAGGACAGACTGGCAGAGAATGGAGTGCGCTTGCTAGTTGCTATTCACCCGCTGCATTTTGATGAAATTTACCTACACAGGTTTTTAAACAGGGCAATGTCCAAGTATGGAATTTGAGGATTAAAGTTGCTCCACAGGGGTAAAGAGTTAAACCAGCTGTAAATCTGGGTGTCTGTTGCTCCTAGGGAATATAATGCTGTCTAGATGTATACTGCCCTGTAACTGTTTGTGTGTGTGTGTGTGTGTGTGTGTGTGTGTGTGTGTGTGTGTGTGTGTGTTCCAGCATGT
>OMKZ01055480.1:23497-44919 GCA_900302535.1 Neoniphon sammara
TTCTTTTATTTCTTCACTATGGAAATCTTCATGGACGTCCTCTGATTTACATCACCTCTCCAAATCTCTGTCTGTTTGCCACCCATCTTGTTTTGTTTTGTTTTAATATGACCACATTATTTTCTATATTTTCTCCATCTTGCACGATGAGTTATTTTTGTTTCCTTTGGCTCTTTGGTTATGGTCACTCTTCATCTATGGATTTATCAGTCAACACATCTTGACCTGGCACCTCTGGATGTAAGTTTATACTCGAATGACTCTTGTTAATTTAGCAGTCCATCCTGACCCTGTTGAGATCATTTTTTCACCTTTAACCCCTGGATACAACTTCCTGTTCCCACGACTTGTACGGCTCCAGACCAAACTCAATCTCGGACCCCTCCATTGTTTGCTGATCTGTAGTAATCAAAGAAAATCCAAAGCAAATCCACAATGAACAGTAGATTACTGCTGATCTGTTGGCTATGAATAAACAGGAAGTGGTAGCGTATTGGGAAGAGGTGATCCTGAGAAGGACTTTCACTTAAATCTGTGCCTGACCTTCCACCTCTTCTCGTCTGCCTGCACTGCATGACTGGAAATCAGCCCCACTGTGGCCCAGTGCCAGAAATTCTCCAGGTTTTCCTCTCCTTGTGTCCTTTCCTTATCTCCTTTGAAATTAACATGAAAATCTTATTATTTGCTCACAGGGTTTGAAATTAACAACCACCAAGTGGTCTTTGATTAATTAATAATGATCACCTGCCACCCTGGACAGTAAATTTGGCCTTCTCCTTTTTATTTAAAACTTTGCCCCTGGCAACAGTACACACTCCGACTGTGAAATCAAACAGGCTCCTGACTGACCGCCTGCTGTGTGACACAAACTGGTTGCACCTAAACTTCTGTGTCTGCTGTCTGGATTGTCAACTTGCCTGGAGTTGGCCTCGCGTTCTTGTGATGTGACAAGTCACTTCATAATGAATCACCAACTTGATCCATTGCATAAATAATTTTAAAATGAAAGCTCTATATCTTTGACCAATGACATGTTTCATGTAACCAGTGACATGTTTCCGTAGAAAGATGTAATGCATATTGATTATTAATTGGAAAACATTATTCTTGGCATGTAAATGTTTTTTGTTTGCAAGCCATTGGCAAGGAAGCCAAAAAGGAAAATTTCGCAAACTGCTCTGCTTATTATAAAGCAGGGAGGTAAGGAAGGGAATCTGTTCAACCTGATCAGGAAGTTGCCATGGCGCTGTCAGGACCGAGTCGTCATGATTGAACCAGCCATCCTGGATTCCACCCGAAACAAAATCAAGAAGTGAATGGACGTGTTTTGGAACATTCACAGACGCGGCACATTTTAGCTCCTTGCTGTATACCAGAAGCACTGTAGCTTAGAGGCTTTGTCTTTTTTTTCTTTCATTTCCAACCCGATCACCAAACCGATAAAGGCATATGCATTTGCTTTAGAGCTGGTTTAGGCTTTTCAGGCTGAGCTGTTCACTCCATTTCCTCTTCTGTGCTGCTGAAATTCTCATTTTAGTAGCTTTATCGCTTTAGTTAAAAGTATGCGCGTGCACTCTGAAATTTCTTTTTAATTATTTGCACTGATTGAGACATCCCTCTTTTTAGCATCATCGAGAGAGCTTTAGTGTGACTTTGTGTATGTGTGTGTGTGTTTGTGTGTGTGTGTGTGTGTGCAGGAGATGCTGCGCTGTGTGTGGAGACACCTGGTGGGCGTCCTGAAGGGAGAGTCTCAGACACTCTGCTACACTTCCAGCCTTTTACACACTCTGGGATCTGTTACTGTAAGTCCTCTGTGTGTGTGTGTGTGTGTGTGTGTGTGTGTAGGGGGGCGGGCTTCTTTGCTTGTTTTCTATGCATCATGTGTTCTGGTACTTGGCAGCAAATGGGAGACATTTGATAATAACCTTCTAAAACTATATAAGAATCAAACATTGAAGCGTAACATTGGAAGTGAACACGTCTAACATGTGACTGACCATTTTAAGAAGTGGCTCACAGTACAGCTGAAGGACCACGTGTTCCTTATGTAATTATATTGGAAACAAAAACAATGCTTGATATTTAAAAGTTGGAAGGCAGCATGGAAGAAAGGGGGGGAGTAAGCACAGCTTGAAATAGATGGAGAGACACCACAAAAAAAACACATTCACAGAAATGTAGTTCTGAAATACTCATGTTATTCAGACACAAGCGTAACATCTCGAGTCATGTGGAGCTACATATAAATGCGTAGTACGTTTTTATCCTGAGGCAAAATTAAAGGGGCCCAGAAACCCTGCCACCACTTCAAAGTGTCGTTGATGTGAGTTTACATCCAAGTCTGTTGTGTGCGCGCGGTGTGTGTAGGTGCTTTGCTGTGTGGATAAGCAGGGCATCCTGTCATGGCCCAACCCCAGTCCAGAGACCGTGCTGTTCTTCAGCGGTCGGGTTGAACCGCCTCACGACAGCCAGGACGACCTCCACGACGACCTGTCAGTCAACTCCTACGGCCGGATGGAGACCGACGACGACAGGGATGAGGTAAGGGTATAGAATGTACTCAGAAAACGTTTTTCATTGTCTTTTTCCATCAGTCACTGATTCTGTCTGATTCAGCTTCTCCACACTACAAAAGCCTGTTTTGTTGTCTTAAAGCGCTCCTGGCTGCCTATATGCGTGAGTGACATCTAGTTGGACCTTTAGTGTCTCACACAGTGCAGCTGCATCATGATGTTTCAGTCCAGTATTGTCTGTGTGGTTGAATTCCCTGTGTAGATACAGATTTGCCTCTTATTTTAACCACTGTTTCTCACATTTGTGGTGTTTTCAGTTGTGTTTTAAATATCTAGATGTTTAGAATCACTACCAGTAAACAGCAATAATTGGGCGTGTTCACACTGTTTCCCTTTTTTGTTATAAAAATGCTTCTCTTCAACTGCCTTTTGTGCTGATTTTGGGTCATGTTTCCCTAACAACCAGTAGTTGCTGCGACTATCAGCAAACATATGTGGGTACAACTCTCAGCCAGTGTACTCCATACTACATCCATTAAATATGCATTAAGTTATCTGTAACTTTTAGGATGTTGAACTTTGTGCTAGGAATGTCTTAAATTTCCATTGAGTGATGTGTACGGGCTGGAAATCTCAGCAACACTCCAGCAAGTCATTAGTATCAATCAACAACCTTTCAACCCCCATTAAAACATCAGATATCAAACTTATTGCACCTTTTAAGATCAGAATTATATTATAACCAACCAACATTACTGCCCCGCTGGCAGACGGCTTCTGAGGATGACCATGTCTGTCATTCCACCCATCCATTCAACACTTGACTCCAAGTCGAGATCAAATCTGTTGGCTGGAATGCTATGAAAGTTAGTGAGCACATTCATGCTCCCTAGAGGATGAACCCTGTCAATTTTGGTGACCTTATGACCCTTCCTGCAGCACCACCCTCAGGCCAAGATCTCCATTTTGTGCACGAGATATCACTAAATCTAGCAGATTGAAATGGTATTTGGTGAGCGCGTTGATGCTCCCCAAAGGAAGGTTTGTTTTAATTTTGATGACTGTGTGACCCTCCGTCTGCCTGAAAAGCAGGCAGATGCATTGTTTTTTCCAAAATAGCCACTTAATCCGCCTTGCAGCTGCTCAGTAATTGACTTCAATGTAAAAAAGGCACTGGCAGTGTGAGAGAAGCAGAATGGTGGTCTGTCTAACACTGTCTTGTTATTTTTGGTGATAATTGACCAGAACATAACAACCCGTATAATAAAAACACTTAGTATGGCAGAATGTTTGATTCAGTCCTGATTGTTTGTGACTGCTGTCCGTCAGGTCCAGGAGGCGGAGGCTCTCCTCTGTCTAGCAACGGAGTCTTCGATCCATCTGGCGGAGGGGCCGGAGCCGAGCGAAACATCGCATGACACGGCTCGCTCCTCCGACACACTCCGGCCTCGGCACTCCTACCAGCACACACACACTCGCACCAAACACCATTCCGGATCCAACGTCAGCTTCAGCCACGACACGGAGGGAGGCGAGGACGACCAGGCCCAGGTAAACGCAGGGTTCCTTCCCATGTCTGGGAAAATCACAGTAAATGCATTTTGTCAGCTCCAGGTCCACAAAAGTATGGAAACATATTGTTCCCATGTTGTGGTGTTTGTTGCCGTGAAGAATTGGTTTTAGAGCAATTGACACGGTGTTGACACTTGAGTTGTTGCAGAAGCAGGTAATAGGATATAAATAAGGACAAGAGAAAGTGCAACTTATCACATCAAAACAACTTACTGAACAACTTAACAACTTAAAAGAAAAATAATACAGCAAATAATGATACTGCATCTACACTCACATATTACATTTTGAAGGACATATGCTAATGTGTATCGCCAGAATGGCCCGCTGTGAGAGGAGAAACTACATGCAAGTTAAAAAGTGAAAAAGTCTTAAAAAAATCATTGGAATTTAGGGTATGAAAGAGTATTAAAATGTTTTAAATCCAGCTATCAGATTATTTTTCACCATGTAATAAATTCAGAACTGGGATCGTAGCACAGTATGCATTGTATCTACTTTTTTAATTCCCTGGTAGAATGTAGAATTAACAGCTTTCATCAGTTGAGTTCAGTCAGAAACAGGCTGGTTTTAACACCTTTGTTCCTGTTTTTTTTTGCTCTTAGAAAGGTTTTGCAAAGGTTTACCATTGGGTTTTCTAAAACAGATACCAAGTCTTATGTGTGTTCATGTGCATGTGTACTTTGTAATATGCTTATTTTCTCTGTGATGTTTTTATATTGCAGGTTTGTACCACTTTGCCATGTTTGCTATGTGTTCTGCCTTTGTTTCGACTGGGCTATACAGATAAAGCTTGACTTGACCTGACTTTGGTTTTGATGTTTGTCCCTCTCTCTCTCTTTTTTATTTTTGTCCCATTTGTCCCCAGGACCTAGTGATGGGCTGTCAGGAGGCGGAGGCCGAGGACTTTGTGTGTGACTACCACCTGGAGATGCTGAGCCTGTCGCAGGACCAGCAGAACCCGGTCAGCATCCAGTTCGACGACCTGTCCTGGCAGTGCCACCTGCCCTCCCTGAAGCCGCTGGGCCTCAACATCATGCTGAATCTGTGCAACGCCAGCGTCACCCAGCAGCTGTGCCGCTTCTCCGACCACCTGTCCAACCTGGCGCTGCAGGAGAGCCACGGCACCGTGCTGCCCGTTTACGTTCCCTGGGGGCTGTGCGAGCTGTCCAGACTTATAGGTCAGCATGGGACGGTGTCAAGACAGCAAGGCTTTTTAGGATCGTTTTCAATCTAGTTGGTTTAGAGCAGGTTATTTAACTCTGGCTCAGTTTACCCCATAGTGGGGTTTGTTTGGCCAGACAAGAACGCAGCACTCCTCCTCTCATCTTTTCCTTTTAAATGCACCGTGCTTTGTGTTGTTTGGTGATATCGCCCTCAGATCAGATTCTTAGTCCAGATGAAGCTCTCTAGGTTTGCTTTAATTTGAAAATGTAGTGTGAAACCTCCCTCTCAATGAAGTTTCTGTTTTAGTCTCTGTGTTGTCATTTGGACAAACAGATTTAGTTGAGAAAGAAACTGAGCCAGGTTTCAGCAATGACTGCTGCAGGTGTGAAAAAGCACTGAGTCCAATATTCAGTTTCAAAACTTTAAAGTAGTTTGATTTAAGTAGAGGTGCACTGATGTAAACAATTTAAAGAATTGTAAAAAATTAGGGTTAATATCTTGGGAATAAGATGGATCACTCCACTAGTATCAAGAAAAAGGAAAACGACACTTGACTCAAGAAAATAATGTAGACCTTTATTTGCACTGCTAACAAGTAAAATCCTCCCCCACTTTATTTTCATTTGTGTTGAAAAGTAATATGTTAAGAGTCAATACTAGATGAAATGATTTGGTTTATGTCATGAGAACATGCTATTTGGTAGTGACTGCAAAACGTAAGATGTGCTCTCTGTGTGTGTGTGTGTGTCAGGGTTCACCCCTGGTGCCAGGGAGCTGTTCAAGCAGGAGAACCACTTGGCTCTGTACCAGCTGCCGTCTGGAGAGAAAGCCAAGGATTCGGCTCCCCGCCGCCTGCATCACTTCATCAAACGCCAGCCTCCCATCTCCCACCTCATCTCCCTGTTTGTACGAGACTCCTCCTCAAGTGAGTGCATGCGCTCGTCTTTCTCTCACAGTCTGCACGCCTCATCTGTTTTTTTTATAACAGAGCCGTTGTCATCGAAAGGCAAGTTCATGTCAGTGAAGCAGAGCGAGACATGTTTTCCGACACATGCTGTTAAACGTACATCACGGAGAACAGAAAATCATTTTGTATAAGTCATGTCTCTTTTTCACTGAGCAGTTTTTATTCAGTAAAGTGAAGTCAAATTCAGAAAATTTACCTATACAAAGAACACCTTGCTGTTTTTTTCCCCTCAAAATCCAAATGAACACATCAACAGAATCTGTGCTTGTTTCTTTTTCTTTTGTATACTGCATGCATTTTGTCATGTTATATACTCCTTTTGTCACTGTTTTTTGGCTTATAATAGATGGCAGATTAAGTGTGAGGGTTTTGTTTTTGGTTTATGGAATATTCACTCCGTCTGTGCTGCAGATAACGTCCAGATGCTGTCACATGGTTCAGCCGACCTCATCCTGGAGGCCTGCACTGACTTCTGGGACGGAGCCGACATCTACCCCCTGTCAGGCTCAGACAGGTATCACACAGACTGATCATTGTCTCATAGTACTAGTCAGTAGAAATATAATGTTCCTACCATCTATCTTCTCCTAAAACAACTCCTATTTTTTTTAAAAATTCGAAGACGTGTATTTTATTGCTGTGTAACAAACATGATACATTGTGTAAATAAGACCAATACGGAGTTGCTGCCAGGTTTATTCTTTCACCTTGATGGAGCTAGGCTAATGACTCCTGTAGACTTCGTCTTTATGTTAAGCTAACACAAAATGCTATCCATAGGAACCGAACCAGTACAGAGGTGAAAATGGTATTGAACATCTTATCTCACTGTGTTTGAGTCGTAAAGAGGGTATTGCCCAAAATGTTGGACTATTCCTTTAAGCCTCTCTCAGCTGTTTGCAAGAGAGCAGTGTTTTTGCACAGATACAGCTATAACGTGTAATATTGCTCCACCTCTTGACAAAGCGATTTAAACAGCTGCTCCATGATTCAGGTGGTTTTTCTGCTGCTCTTCTCATATGAGGATTTGCGGTGATAAAAACAAATTCCTCCTTGTTTACTTTCTGTCACCATTTCCCTTTTGCAAAATGATGAGGCTTTATTGATAGATACTGTCAAATAATTACTGCAATGCCAGCCACCCATACTTCCATCATTTCTTATACTTTACATTTGACCTTTTTTGCGGTTTGCTTACCCCTCTTACAGAAAGAAAGTTCTGGACTTTTACCAGCGTGCCTGTCTGTCGGGCTACTGCTCGGCCTTCGCCTACAAGCCCATGCAGGTGTCGCTATCCTGCCAGCTGAATGGGAAGTGCGTGGAGCTGGCCCCGGGTCCCAGCCTCTTCTCCGGGGTGGAGCTGCCCTCCACCACCCCCATCAAGCACAGCTCCCGCAGGAACAGCTGGAGCTCCGACGGTACGGCGGAGGGAGGGTCTAAGGGTAAAAGCGAGAGGGAGCCATAAAGAAACAGGGTGGCATTTTGGAATTTGGCTTCACTAACTGGCTAACCTCCCTTTTCCCCTCTCTGTCTGCCCCACATCCTTCCCATCATCCCTCCAGAGGGTATAGGTGAGGTTGTCGAGCGCGAGGATTGCGTCCAGGCCCTGAGCGGTCAGATCTTCATGGGCATGGTGTCGTCGCAGTTCCAGGCCAGGCTGGACACAGTGCGGCTCATCGATGCCCTGGTCACTGCCTGCATCCGCTTTGTTTACTTTTCCATGGAGGATGAGCTCCGCAGCAAGGTGAGCGTGCTTTCCAGGGTAGCTTAAAAAAAAGACAAACAAAGGAAGCCCAGATGCTTGATTGTGATGTAAACATGAAACCCTCCTTGGTTGTCTAGGCAGCTTCAAAGACAGAGAATGTAGGTTTCCTGTCGTGGGCTCTGAATAGATGAACAGAAGAAATGAACCACAACATTAGATTCAGTGCGCAGCAGTAGAGCATGTTTACTTATTTTAATTTATTGTTTTGTTTATATGTGTTTGTTTTTGTTTTTGTTTTTAATGTAATGCTGTCTTGGACCCCAGGAAGACTAGCTGGTGGTCAAGGTATCAGCTAATGGGGATCCTCATAGTATATGAGACAAATACACAAAAATTATATTGAATATAAAAATACTCTAAAAATATGAAACATATGAAATACAAGTTGAAAAAATACAAAAACAGAGTCATATGCAATATACATGCTGTACAAATATGACAATATTTATTATCAGTATATTCATTCTTTAGATCTCAAGTATATTTGCAGAGAATGTGACAATGTGCATTGTTGTGTTTTCATGTGCATCATGTGCCTCTGTGTCCGTGCAGGTTTTTGCAGAGAAGATGGGTTTAGAGACAGGCTGGAACTGTCACATCTCTCTGACTCCTAATGGAGACAGTCCCTGTGATGGAGCTCCGTCCAGTCCCAGTCAGGGCTCCTTGCATGAAGACTTGAACCAAGGTACCATACCGGCCGTTGTACATTTGAAATACAGCTTTTGATGAGTTTCTATGCATTCTGTTCCGCTTTTTCAGGGGATGCGCTACATGAATTTTAGGCTGGTTGTAGCCGCAGCTTGGTCATCAAGACTGATGAAGTCATTATGACCTCATGTAATTTGAGCTGGTCTTTAAATCAAACCCAAACAAAGGCCAACAATAGCCACTAAGAGCAGAGTGTCAGAGAATTGAGAAAATATAGGAAATCTGCAAAATGCCCCACATCTATATTTAATTTGGCTTTGTGTTGTGTTAGCAAAATCCATCTGGTCAAAATATGTGCACCCTAAATTGAATTTGTCATCAAGTTTATATGACCTTCAGCGAGTGAGATGAAAAACGTGTGTGTGTGTGGTGTCCAGCCTGTTGAGTTCTGCAGCCTCACATAGCTGCATTGGTGTGTGTTACAGACTCCCGGGATGAGGCGGAAGGTCCGTTACTCCCAGAGGAGGAAGCCCACTCTGACCTGGCCAGTTTCCAGCCCACAGACAGCGATGTCCCCAGCTTCCTGGAGGACTGCAACAGGGTAACACTGGCTTTGTCAATACTAATAAACTTACTGTTTTATCTTTCTAAGCTTTGGAAACAACCTGCTGACTCAGGGAGCACAGGCAGTTGCTTCTCAAAGTGTTTTATGAATTGTTGATTTATGAAGTGTTTTGATAATAGCTCTATCAATAAGGGTTGTTAAAGTAAGGTGGCACTAGGCAAGACTTTGGGCACAGTGCCCTGGGGTTTAGCTGATCGCTGGTTTTCTATTTTGGATTTAATTTGCTCTGTCTTATCTTGTCCTTCCTCAATATAGTGTATATTTTTTCTCTCTTCTTCAGGCCAAGCTACCTCGTGGTATCCACCAGGTTCGTCCTCACTTGAAGAACATTGATAATGTGCCTCTTTTGGTGCCCCTCTTCACTGACTGCACCCCTGACAGTGAGTCTTCATTGTGTTGTGTACCCACACACTGTCCCAAATATAAGGAACACCCTCCTAATGTTTAAATCATCCCCTTTTTTTCAATCCAAATCTCAGTTTTTTCAAGGCATCCTCCCTGTCGTCTTTATCTCCTGATTCATATTTAATTTATCAGTGAAATCAATAACATAGTCATGAAAATAGCAGATTATCTTAATGACTACTGTTCATGAAATGCACCGTCTTTGACCTGGATACACTTGGTGATATTGGGTGTTTTGGCTCAGAATTAAAAATTTCCATATGCACTTACACTGATGTTTCTCTGCAGCGATGTGTGAGATGATGAAGATCATGCAGGAGAACAGGGAGGTCACATGCTGTCTGGGAAGCTCCGCCAATTTCCGCAACAGCCGCCTGTTTCTACAGAGTGACCTCAGGTATGCACACCTCTCTAGACACTCTGAACAGCCGCTGTTTTGCTCATATTTTCATAAATGGATGTTGATAGTCAATATTTAATCATTTTAAATTTGACCTTTTTCATGCCAGGATCAAAAAGTTATACGTATTTAGTGTTTCCAACAGAGTTTGATTCTTTGCAAAGTGGAAAAGCCTCTGAAACAGCAACATTTTGCCCTAAAACTCATTAAAATCCAGGATTAAAATCTAGGTTACATTAATATTCATCTATTCTTTTGTCAGTGTCTCCTCTGTAATTCTATGCAGCTCTGGTGCTCTGGGTGATAATTTAGCTTTGTCCCATATCTGTCACTGTTCCGAGTCTAAATTTGGTTTCAAATTAAGGTTCTGGTGGTAAAATTTTTTTAATCTTAATGTAATTACTTCTGCAACATTTGAACCATACTTACTTTAGTTTTAGATAATAGGAAGACTAAATTATAGTGTTTTAATTTCACATTTTCTCTTGCAGTGGTGGTGCAACACTGCCAGATGAATACAAAAACAAAACACCACTGTATTTGTGGAATCCAGTCAAAATGTCACATTGCAGTCAGTTCAGGTTAAAGGAATAGTTCACCAAAAATGAAAAATTGCCATTATTTGCTCACCTTCTTGTCATTTGCAACAGCATTGAGGTGTGTATGTCAACATACAGCAAGTTAACTGGAATTAGCTGAACTATTCCTTTAAGGGCTTTCCGTAGACAACAAGTACAGTATTGATTACACAAAATCTATGAAATCAAATAACTGCTTTATATCACGGACTGGCCTGTCTTCATTTTAAAGAAAGGTCAATATCAGCCCCATGTATTGACATATCATATTGGACCATTCACCTCACTCCTCCTCACTCCACAGCATTGCCCTGGACCCTCTTTACCCGTCTCGCTGTTCATGGGAGACGTTCGGCTATGCCACCGGTGGAGGATTCAACGGTGACACTGAAGGCTTGTCTCCTCTGAGGCTTTCTGGGCAGCTCAACAGTCTGGGCTGCTCTGTCACCTTCCACCAGGGAGAGAGTGTCAGCATGGTCAAGCTCATAGAGCAGGTTAGAAATACACGTACACACACTCGCACACACTCAGAAAGCTAAACAGAGCTATTCCGTTAATGAAGTTGTCTACTGTAGTACTCTACTGTATGTGAATCAATTCTAGGCGCGACACACAACCTATGGCATCCGCAAGTGCTTCCTGTTCCTCCTCCAGTGTCAGCTCAGTCTGGTCATCATCCAGGTGAGAGACAAACATAATACAAAAACTGATGTAAAAATTTGTATGTGTCAAATGCTCGCCCAACCTCCCTTAACGTTTAATTAAGGTGATATATTCAATACACTTTATCAGCATCGCATATGCAAATGTTATGGTTAAAATGCGGAAATAAATGAATTACTCATTGTCACACACTGCAACCCCACAAAAAACAGATCTGTGGGAACATCTGCCAGCCCTTATTTTTTGTGTAACTTCCCCTCCATTTTTCCCAATTCATTTTATACTTACTGCACTTAGCCTGTAAAACCTCTTTGGTCATACTAACACATGCCGCTGAAGCTAAAGGTGATTTGTTTGGCAACATTGTAAAATAACAGACAAAAAGAAGCAGGTTCAGTGCCGGGTAATTTAATTATGTGATAGAATTGTGAAAAGCAGCTTTCATTGATATTGTTTGATTGAATGCAAGTGTCTGCGTTGTTTTTTCCCGCAGTTTTTAGCCTGTCTAGCCCAGCTCCCCCCTCCCATAAACACCACTGACATCCTCTGGCTGTCCTGCTTCAGCTGCCCACTACTGAGGTACACACACACACACACACACACACAGAGCTTCAGCTGACACAGAATGTGACACTAACCATGTGCATGTGTTTTGTTGACAGTGTGTCGCTCTTGGGGAAGCCACCAGACAGCTCAGTCATGACAGTTGCTACAGGGAAGAACCTAGATGCCATTCCTAGGAAGGTAAGATCTCATACCACTCCAGCTGCCATACGTATCACTGCTCTGGGAGCTTTAGCTGCTGCTTCATCATCAGTGTTAACCAGTATATAATGTACTTAGTCCCCAAGCAAACTGCTGATATATCTTTCAGAAAACACACAACCTCTATAATAAAGTTTTTATTATTATAATAACATCTGTGGTCACATAACATCAGTCGTGTAACGATTCTCCAAATCCACGGTTTGGTTCAGACCTCGATTTGTATCACGGTTTCAGTTTCAGTGTCAGTGTCAGAACTGTTACATCCCTAATCAGCTGCATCTTCTCAGTACCTCCCAGGGGCTTTTTTATAGCCTGTCAAAATACTTTGAGCTGACTTCTGCAGTCAGATGTCAGTATGGCCAGAGAAGGCCAGCCAATGCATTCCTACCATGACCTGTAATAAGAAAATGAGGCGTGTTTGGTTCACCTCCTCAATTCAGTCAAATTTTGTTCTCACTGCAATCAAAACGCACTAGAGTTTGCTTGGAAGCTGCCCAGTACCACCTCTCAAGGGGGTAAACACACCAGCTTTCAATAGACTAAATACTGCATTTGTGAAAGCATCCCAAGATGGGGGAATGAATAGACTATCATATCTATTGACCTACTCAGAAGATTGTAGGCTAGATTGCAGTGAAACTCTTGAATAGGATCATTTAAGTTGAATTAGTCTGAGGATTTTGTTGACTTGTCCCCTTCCACCAGACCCAGAACTACTTCCTTGGCTGTTTCCTGTTAAAGTTTGGCCTGACTGTGTGTGCCTACCTATTGGGCTTTGGATTCACCCTACATGAGGTTTGCCTCAAAACCAGCAACTTAACCCTGGCGGACAACACCACCTGCACTCATATATTCACAGCCAGGTAAAGAGGAACCTTCACCATCGCCTTAGTATGACATGCAGATGGAAATAAAAGGATGTTTAAAGGTACAATGCATGTAGCATTGTAACCTCAGTAAACCATTGACACATTGACTTTGAGACATAAACAGAATTACTGTAAAGAAAACAGACCATCACAAAAAAGACTGATAGCCTCCACTGGCCATGGGAAGTAATGGGGTTTGAGATGGAGTCTTAATGTTGAGAAGCATTCCACTTACAGTACGATGGAGTTAGAGGCTACCAGTCATCTTGATCATGATCTCATTTTTTAGGGTATTCATACCACGGTATCACAATTAACTTGACACTGGCATATTTATGTTTAAAAATGAGTGAAGTAGTAAAATGAGAGATTTCATGAATCAGTTCTTGCTGTGTTTGTGAATGCAGTTCCCTTCTGAACGCCCCCCACTGGTTCAGTGAGCTGTCAAGTGGTTTGCTGCTAACGCAGAAGGTCATGGCAGGGTTCCTGGCCTTGCACACAGGTAGGAGCTCTCACCCAGCGTAAACAAACTTGTTCAAACTTAAGGATTTGTTTTTTTAATTAACATCCATGCCTGTCTTAATTTCCCAGTGGTGATCTCCCTGAGCTACGTTCACCGCTCTCAGCCCCTGTGGAGAAAGAGTCCCTTCAGCAATACCTGGTGGTGTCTCACTGTACCTGTGGTGTAAGTGCTTGCTTCCTTGTTCCCTTACTCAGGTTGTAGCAGCTAAACCAAAACACCAGAGAGCACAAATTTTAGTATCTCCACTGGTTACCAGTTAATGCAGAATTCATGAAAATGTATGAGGAAGCAAAAGAGCAAAAAACTCAAGTCTTTGCTGGAATTGTCCCTTAAAATTAAAAGTGAATGAACAGGTCTTCCGATTGTCCTTATTGTTCCCCAGCCTCGACTTGAGTAAAAGTGACCGAGGGCCCTCTATTCACCTTTCAGTTGTATTTATGCCCAAATTCTATGTTTCATGCCCACTTCAATCTTGTAGTGTTACAAAGGTAGCAATTATTATCAGATATCAATCGAGCTCCATTTTCATCTCTTCGTTTGAGCCTCTCTCTTCAAAGTTATGAATAATATTAAGCATAATATTAAGCATCACTCCCCTCTCTTGTCCAGTTTGCTTGGCCAGGTTGTTCAGGCCACGGTGGATTACCAGTTATGGTGCGACCGGGACAGCACCCTGCCCTTTACCCTGGGAGACATACCGCTGTCAGCCTGGCTGCTGGTCTCACTGTCCCCGCTGCTGGTGGTACTGGTCAACGAACTTGTGAAGCTCCATGAGATACGGTACGAAACAGGCTGAAAAGTGTAGGAGGGAGTGCAACCAAGGATTTTAGATTCAGCACAAGGTGCTACACAGGGGAAATCCACATCGTAATGTAGCTTAGTAATAGAATAAAGGGATCCAAATGGTGTTAAAGGGTATAAAAACTTACACGTCATGGTGCTTTTTATCTTAGGACATTCTGTGAGAAACAGGTGGCAGGAAGAAGCAAAAGGGGAGAAAGTGAAGCAGGCGAGGCAAACAGTTTAAGATTGCCGAACAAAAAAACAGATGGCATCAGAGTGGGATTACAGAGGATTATTTCGAGATGAGATCAGACTTTCATTTTCCCTCATCGTTATGCTGAGGAAGGGAATGTAGGAGAGCTGTGACATGTCGCAGGCATGTGGTGTGATTTCTTCCCTCTCTATTGCAGGGTGCGAGTTCGCTACCAGAAGAGGCAGAAACTGCAGTTTGAAACAAAGCTTGGGATGAACTCTCCATTCTGATCCGCTCCTTCCAAGGAACTTGGCGGTATGGCAATACTGAGAGCCAGTCACCAGTGTGGAAAACAGGGAAAGGACGGGGTGCAAGTAGCACCCTCTCTAAACACACTCTACCCCTGCCTTGTTTTAAGGGCACTTATCCTGCTTCAGCCCAAAAGCACTGCAACCCTCAGCTGGAGCAGATAATCAACCAAATGGCGATGTTGGGGCTTTAGGGTACAAATACTCAAGATCCTGGATTACTGTTTTAATATTGAAATGATTGGTATTCTATCATGGTTATTTGAAGGTCGGGGATGGAAAAATTCCAAAGTATATTCATTTCTCTTTTCCTTAATAGGAAAGAGCCAAAAATAGTTGACTATTTATTGTCTGATTTTAGTTTGTGGCATGAGGAATGTTTTCTGAAGAGGTTATGCTCCTTCACAATCACTTTTATTCTCCCTCTCCGGTCGATCGCCGAGAGACAAACACTTCTGCATGGTCCTCATCTAGTGTTTCATGATTGTCCCAGGATTACTGCAGGTCCTCAATAATCCACTAAATCCATTAGCCTAGCTACCTAATTTGAAAGGATTTAGGCGTTAAGATCCATTGTGATCCCTGTTGGTTTGTGATGACAGTGAGATAAGGTTTCAGCCTTGATTCCTCGTCCATCCACACAAATCCGGACGACCTGCATTGAGCTGTGACATATCATGAGACTAATCCAGCCTTCATTTAAAGGACATGAGTGAACGTCAGTGTGTCGTTACCATTGGAATTATGTAGGCCTGAAAACAAAAAGGTAGTTTGTGATAATGTGCTAAAGTGTGATATTGGATTGAGATGTCCATAGTTTGGCATCCACAAGAAAGGCTGTGACACTACCTCTTGCAGTTCACAACAGCTTGAAATAAATGTGACAAAGAAGCATTTATAACCAGGCTTTCTGTGGGCTGTTCTGTACTTCAGCCCTTGAGCCACATTATCAGCATAATCTTTACTGTACTAGCCTGCAAGAGAATGTTCTCCATTAGGTTATTTATTTATTTTTCCAATAAATGTTCTTTGTTTTTAACCACCAGTTCCTGAGCTAAGCCGAGGTCAGTCCTGCTGTAATGCAATAAGGAATTAATAATAATGTGATTATTCTGTGAAGGAATAAATCTGTTTTATACATATATCCATCTATATATACTTATCTATCAGAAGAATGTGCTGGCATGCCACTTTTAGCCCATGTACTGTTTGAGAGAGCAGCGTTTTTTTTTTATGTTGGTGAGACTCCATACAACTCACCGCACGGTGATCCCAGCAAATCCCTACAAAGTGAAGGTTTTTTACTAAGCAAATAACAAGGTTCCCTCTGTGGTATCCGAGCATACCAGTCTTGTGAAAGGTGCTTCATATCATTCAGTTGCCTTCTCTCTCAGCCTGTCTGCCTGTTTCATCACTTGACTCTGTACAAAACTCGTGGGGGCAGAGACAGATAGGAGCTCAGGATACTGTTTAGTACAAGTATAAAAATGACCGGCTGAAGAGATTTCATCCACACAGTTGTTATAAGAACCCATGATTTCTTAGTTTATCCTCTGGCCAGCATATTCCAGAGATTAAAGGTAATGTGCTTGACCTTTTCTTCACTGATAAACATCACCAGATATCCCTTTTAGGCTGCAGCTGTCTACCCTGTTCATTTTATACCACGTCTTCACCCCTGTTAAGTAAATCTGTACCATCAGCAGCGGACGTCTGTATCTTTGATGGTCTTTTTTGATCAGACCGGCCTTTTTTGTGGTGCTTTCATTGTTTCAGACGGACATCATTTAATACTGCTAAATGAATGGGATTGTGTTGTCACTTTTTGGCAACATTTTTAAAAAGTGCGTGTGCTTTGATGTCACTCAACTCTCTTTACATGAATATGAAACAGTGAAAGTCACTCATGTCCACTTCAAGTGTGGCCTGATCTCAAAATGGCAGAAGACATGGTGGTTAACTTCGTGTGATTGCTTGTGCCTGCATAGTTATTAAGGACACTATTGAATTGGGGTGTATGTGGATTATGTGAGGGAAAAGTGATGTTGATGATGTGTTGATGATGTTGATGATGTGATGTAAAAGCACCGGTTGGTCATCTTGGTGCCATCCGAGGCACTTAAAGTCGTGACAATCACTTTTGGGCAAACAAAAAAGTCGGCAGGTTAACCGATGCCTCAAGTGAAGCTGTTGAAGATGACTATAAATCAGACACTTCAGTGCAACAGCACATTTACAGTGCATATTTTATATTTTTTGTTTGCCCTGTTTTATATTTTAGTTTATTTTTTATCATCGCAAACATCTGGGCTATGCTGCATGAATAAGAAACAATGAATGCTCTTGGTCAGTGTTGATGTCATGTATAATTTTACTGTTCTGTTGTAGTTTGCTCACTACACAAACTGAATTGAGTCAAGCATGGACTGCATTTGTTGCTTGTGTTTTCTCACAACACTGACTGCTTACCTAACACATCTTTCTATTACAGCCTGCGAGGTTGATGCTAGGCATTTTGGTAACATTTTCATGAACATGCTTGGAGCTGAACCATGAGTCAGTTGAGTTTTGCGGGAAGAGCGATGGACTATGCTATGGTTGTTCACAAGATACATAAATGTATATTTTGTACTTTTTAAGGTGTATGTAAAATTATAATTATTATCATTTTGGCAAATTTTGTTGTGTATTGATTGTCATGTCAATAAATAGCCTTTTTTTTATTTACATGATCGTTGTGTTGATGAAACTTATATTGGATTGTTGCAGGAGCAATAGCAGCATGGCACATAGAACATGAGTAGAAATATAAAAAATGTTAGATATCTAAATGTGATGCACATAATACCACACAGGAACCTATATAGACGAATTACTGTATGTATGATGATGTGTAAAATGACAGCAGAAGCATATAAAAAAAAACATACAAAAATGGGAAAACCAATCATGATGCAGTATGAGAATTGAAAAAAGCAATAAATAATGAGAGAAATGTAAGGTTATCAAACATAACTAGCAAACAAATTTGTAACAAACAAATCCATGACAGTGATTTCATGATTTAAAAAAAAATATCAAATACAAACATCGGGCTTCGGGCTTTCTTACATGTTAGCGCTGATTGGATGAGGTACTGTTCCTCTTCCGCATAGGTCACATCAGCTGAAAGACGATTGGATTGGGGGAAAAAAGCAAAGAAAAAAAAGCGGACGATTCACGCTCCACGCGTGATTTGCAGAAGGTACCTACCCTGGTGCCGACAGACAGACAGCAGTGTCAAGCACGCTAGAATAACAACAATACTTCCGATTGAACTTTCAAAATAAAACAATTAGTGATGAAAATGTATAGCAACAATTTAATTATCCACAGTGATGCGTTTAAATGCAATTAAAATGTTTATATTTACGGAGAAATCTATTGGAAATAGCAGTATATTCGTTTATTTATCATCATTATTATTGTTATTCAATGCCCAAAGGTTACAACTTTTATTTTAAAGGCAAAGACTTTTAAGGTCTGGTACTATCATTGTCTTTTCCTGGCTAGCTTGACGCAGCTCTTGCGGACAGCAGTCGAGAAGCTCAATCTGTAAGTGTCATAGTTTGTAATTGTACTTTTTGCCTATTCTGTTCATGAATTAGACCTTAGTGACATTCAAAGATTGTATTAGCTGAAAGAGTCTGTGTGAACTGTGAAGATAATACTCTAAGTATTTGACTTGCTTGCTCATGTCAACCCGCAACTAGCTAGCGTTAGCTGGGTTAGCACACTGGAGAAAGTGTGTTTGCGGTCGTTTTGATAGCTCGTCAGGAACAGAAAATATATACAGGCCATTTTGAGCGGATATTGTTTGGGCGGCAACCAATTCTGTGTTGACGAAATATTTTCTCCACATGACATTTCTCATGGGTTAGCGTTTAAAACTGGTCAAGGTTAACTAGCTGCTTGTCCTAGTACCGTTACGTCAAAACGTCACGACACACTGTTAAAAACACCTGCAAGTGAAATGTTGTCTCGCTTATCATACTTAGCATAGCACTGTTAAGACCTTTTACTGCTTAAGACCTTTTACAGACCCGCAGGAGTGGCTCGTCAATTCTGTTTAACTTATATACAGTAAAGTGAGCAGAAAATTTCAATAAAATGCACCATTCAGAGTTGGTTTACCTGTTATCCCCGCCTGTTATCTTGTTCCATCAAAATACATCTTGGTGTTCGATGGCGGGCAGCGTGGACCCATTGAAAAACTTTTATTGTCACATATAAAGTGCCTCTTGGTGGGTTGATACATGCCGAATTTGTCAGACGGTCATAACAATTCTAAAAAGATCTCAAGTCGTGTTTTTCAAGGTTTGTATTTCATTAAGCAAAACAATGATAATTTCCAGATTTTTGAACTGAGTTCGGTTTTAAATTCTGTCCATACATGAGTAAACACAACTTGACTGGGCTGCCGCCTACATGCAGTATACAGCTAAGAACTAGAACCAGCTGTGAATCAATTGTAATAAATCATTTTGCTTAAAATGTATAGCCAAATCTAGCCAATATTGGTTTGCATGTTCCTGCCACAGCCAAGAAACTGTAGGTTTAAGATTATTTGTGATGGCATGCTCTGTCCACAACAGGTTTCTGGAAGACATCAAACTACAATATAACTGATATGTCCCTACTGGCTTGTAGATGCAGGCTATTTTTTGCAAGGCCACCTTGTGAATGCTGAAACATTTTTCCCTTTCAACTGTCTGAGCTGAGATCGGAGAAGATTTGTGTCTTACTGTCACGATTCTTCCAAGATGGACGTGGGAATCTCAAAGTCCCACGTGTTTCTCAACTACAGCCCCAGAGCCTTCTTCTCCCAGTGAGAGCAGCATCTGCATGGTGGTGTTGTGTCACCATTCGCTCCCTCAATCCCGCGCAGGCAGAAAATACTCTTCACTGTTGGCTTACCTCCAGTGCATTTTATGTCATTTCGTGAGTCATAGTTATAGCGGTACAATGTTAAAAGCCTCATAAAGAATTGGGCACAAGTATTCTGTGCTCTTGAATGTTTTTTTTTTACCCTTTCAATGGAATGGCTGGAGGTCGCCCAACTCTGGTATTTATTGTGTGCAGCAGCTTCAAGTGCATTAGGTCCTGCAGTCTGACTCAGGGCTCGGGGCCACCGCAGTTTGGCTTGGTGCTTTTAAAGAACCACACCACTGTGTGTGTGTGTGTGTGCGCGCGCACGTGTGTGTGCACTAAATGTCTAATCATTTAGGGAACTATGGTGTGTGTGTGTATGTGTGTGTGACTGTGCTTGTGCACATTTTTGCGTGCTGATAATCAACATTTTGGCAAGCGATGTAGTCTGAAGTAGTGAAAGGCTACATCCTAACAATCTACTGCAGTGGTTCTCAAAGTGGAGTCCTGGGACCTCCATGGGTCATTGAGGGGGCTCCAATGGGTCCCCAATAAAATGAGGAATAGTTAAGCTTCATCTTAATTTAATTCACTGGAAATTATCCCGATTAGACAATGTATAAGTCTGATTATTGTAATAAGCTTAACTCTCACCACTATTATCTCCCCTACACAATGTACAATGTAGACAGCTATATAACGCAGTACTAAATTGCCAATAACTTAAATCCCCACATGTCACTGGACCTAAATTTAATCAAATTGGGTTCATGAGGTTTGTCTGTTTAAGGATCTGTAGTAAGAATATGTTTGAGAACCCCTGGTCTACTGTATTGTGTTCAGGCTGGCTCATGCTTTCATTTTTGTGCTGCATGACTGTGAAGCTGCCCCATGCCGACGAAACACAGAGGATTGTACATGATACATTCCAATTGCAGTGAGGATCATTTTTACGTACATATGTGTTTTTAAAGTAATAATAGAGGCCTGACTTGATGTGAACACATTTCTTACACAGATGAGTTGCTGAATAAATGACAACGGCCGGCGGCAAGAAAATGCACCCCATGACAAATTACATTTAGTTACAGGACAGCTGACGAGTCATACGCCTAATGCTATCAGTAGAATGAAACTTGTACCATGTCTCTGTTTAGGTGGAGTCTCCCACTGGGTGCCCAGCGTGTCATGGATGCAGTGAAGGAGGGTCATAAGAGCACCCTGAGCTCAGGCAAGATGGTGGCCCTGGCTGCAGGACTCTCAGTTGGGGCCACAGTGGGCTACATTGTCTACCGTCACATAAGCAGCGCCAACAACTGTGAGTCTCTGTCCTTAAAGGGTTCACACACACAAGGCAAATGCAGTCTATTTGTACAGGAGTGAAATATGTGGATACAAGACAAATTGAAGATTTTGTGTAACTTATTCCCAGATTGACTTGGATGTGAATAACAATTTTTCTGCCATTAACAGCCCGGTTGCCTCACAGTGAGGAGTCCAAGATGACACTTCCCCTTGAAATTTATAGGAACATATCAAGATGCCAGGCCTCTTTTTTGGATATGGTGAGTGCTGGAATATTCATTATGTGTATTTGTTCTCCCATAATAGCTCCTATAAGTTTTTAGGGATGTACATATACATACACATCCACTTTATCAGTGAGGACACTGCATGTTTATTTGTTGTATTATTATGCTGTCTGATTGGACTTGTTACTGAATGCAAACAGGACCAAAGAAAGCACAAAAATATGGCAAGCATGTG
>OMKZ01055481.1:3470-22695 GCA_900302535.1 Neoniphon sammara
CGTTCTGTTTATATATCCATGTGTGTGTGTGTGTGTGTGTGTGTGTGTGTGTGTGTGTGTGTGTGTGTGTGTGGAGGGGATGCGGTTGTTAAGGCTGGGTTGGTAAACATTCAAGTTGAGACAGTTCAAGAATGGGAGGCTGGTATGTCCCAGTGCCCCGGGCAGATATAGTGTATTATCATATTAATTCCACTGCTGATGATTCAGAAGCCATTTGGGATGAATTGGAGCTACTGCATGGAGCTGACAGGGGAGGAGGCGTGGTGCAATTTGTAATGTGGTAAGGATAGAGGCTGGGCTGGATCAGGAGGGTGTGAGGAGGATTTGCTCTGTTGTACCAGTTGTTTGGCACAAATGCTCAACTACCACCTGGCAACAAACCTGGGAACGAGGACACCATGGGAAACTCCGGTATGTTTCTTTCCTCTACCAACTGCATACAACACGTCAAAGTGAGCACCACAACACAAGAGTGTAGTTTACTGGTCTTGAGCCACATTAAACCACAAGGTTCTCTCCAGTAGTTTAGGTAATCATCGGGTGCGGCATGTGATGTGACACCATGTAGTGAGGAGGGTTTAGATGTGTCGTCATTTTGGACAGAAAACAAACAGAAAACTAATGAGGACAATAATAATAATAATAAACAGAAGAAGAAGAAGAAGAAAGAAAAGTGACAGTTAACTCACAGGTCATTTCATAATTTCAGAGCCTACTCAGCAAGGCCAGAATTGCCTTTTGTTTATTTATTTGTTTACTTATTTGACACAGTAAATACTAGTTGACACACAGTTAGAAAACATTAAGCATTTTTATATCCTACATTATATACAATTATAAATGATAAGAGTCAACAAGAGACAAACAGAAAGATAAAATAAACAGTAACAGCCTTTCTACATGTCGCTCGGTACTTCAAGGCATCTGGGAACTCCCTGCAGTCGTAGATTGATTGCTAACTCAGCAATCACACAATAAAAAGCCCCAGTAAATTGGAGCAAAGAATGACGTTCAGAAAAAAAACAAAAAAAAAAAACACTCCCCTCCCTGCATTCAAACTAGTTGTATGTTCATAAACGCTAGTTGCTATATTCTATCTATCTATCTATCTATCTATCTATCTATCTATGGTTTAAAAGTGGAGATGCAGCTGCTATATTTGCCCCATTGCTCAGGCGCCTATTACAACAAAATACAACACATTTATAACATACAAACTGACCTAGTACATTTCAAAACTCATAGGCTTAAGGGTTCTGGATTCTGCTAATAAAGTAAACATAAATTCTAATCATCATTAGCTCATATTAGTTCATATTGTCAGCTCCATTAGATGCTCTTTTATACGATTCCAGTACAGTAGATTTGAGATTTGTATCGGGCCTTGGTGATAAAATGTATTTTTAAGCATGCTTGTCTTATCTGATAATTATGATGACCAGTGATATGCACAAAAAAAGAAAAAAAAGAAAAGAAAAGTCTTCGTTAGTTCCCAGACAAACTCTGGACTATGCCGGATATCCGTGACATTCTTTATGGAAAGAGCTCTCGCTGTGCTGTTTTTCACATGTAAATTTTTCACGGCTTGAAACCCATGAAATGAAGACCCATCCAGCCCTACGGTTTCGGGGTGCTGGGGCACAGGGGAGATAACAGCAGACTGGAAACCTCACACAGACAATCACACAGAGACTCTCTGGATGGATAGACTGCACTATGGGGGTAAATGGGAAAGCACCTTTTGCGTATTTTGGCTGAGCTGTTCCTTTAAGCCTGATCAGTGACAAGAGCAGGCACATGAGGGTGGTGGCTGTGGGAAGCTGGAATTTACTGTTGGGTAACCTGGAGGTGTTGTGGGCCTAATTCAACCAAACATCAGCGCTGGGAGGAGGCCGCTGTGATGATTTAACTGTCACATGCCTATTTCTAGGAATCAGCTGTTTTCATCACAGTGCAACACGACCTCTGATGGCAGGGTGGAGTCACACGCAGCCTCAGTCTCAGTGACTCTAGACTGACTTTGCTAATTGCTTTCAAACCTAATTAGCATTCAATTAGTAGCCTCTAGTCCCCTCTGAAACCAGGTTCCCATCTTTTAGAATTGCAAAACAGTCGGCTGTTCACTTATTCCTCCTTTTTAAACTTCTGTTTTCGTACGCTCTGTCCTCACCCCTCACTTTATGGGTCCAGAAACACACACACACACACACACACACACACACACACACACACACACACACACACACACAAATAACCATGATGCGAGATGGAACACACTGTGACCACTGTGATTTGTGACGTTTGGATGGTGTGCTTCTTCAACATCCTGGAGCAACTACAGCCTGACCTGGTAACCTTTGTGTGTGTGTGTGTGTGTGTGTGTGTGTGTGTGTGTGTGTGTGTGTGTGTGTGTGTGTGTGTGTCTATCAATGCCAGATGATCACAATAATGGCAGGTGGTTAGAAAGGCTGCACGGAGAATGAATCATCTCTCTGTGTCTCTCTCTCTCTCTCTCTCTCTCTCTCTCTCTCTCTCTCTCTCTCTCTCTCATGCTGCCACATCTGTCTGTCTGTTTCTGTGTGAAAGAAAGAAAGGAGAGAAGACGATAAAGAAGAAGAGTCGCAGAGACAATAAGAGACACGGAGAGCGAGAATTGTTTGTTTTAGCTGACACATCAGTGAGATTCAGCAGGAAGTGGTAACATCAGTTGTTATCATCGTCCCTCAGGAAATGACACACTGGTCTACCCAAGTTTGCCTCCACACACAAACACACACACACACACACACACACACACACACACACACATTACCAAGTGACACTCTCAGAGTAGTTTGTCTCCAGCCAACATGTCATTCCTATCATCTTTCCAACAGCCACAATGGGTAGGAGCTCACCACACACACAGACACACACACACACACACACACACACACGCTTTCTGGATTGGCTGTCCTCATTTTACAAAAAAGTTTCTCAATACTGAATTCACATTTTCAAGCCTCTTCAGTCAACACAGCAGCACTCTGTGTGGCCCAAACTGTGAATCCTCTGACAAATAAATGACAGTTTTTAAAATTAATTTCTCACTCAAACTCTACCACCAGCAACACTGAATGCATCTATACAGTCCAGTTTTTCTCCTCTGAAAACTGTAAAATTCAAATTCAAAACCAAACATACAAACTGAAGTGGTCAGCAATTTGTTGACTCAAAAATACTTTATTTAAATATACTTCTGGAAAAAATATATGAAGAAGAAGGGCCACTCAGAGAGTGCAGCACCCGTGCACTGCATGTTTGATAGTGAAATGTTATAGGATCAAAAATGTGTACAGAATTTTTCCATCAGTTCAACCTTTCATGGTCACTGAAGGTCAAAGGTCATGTGACCAATAGAAAGGTCATATATGACTTTATATCAGTGTTCTATAGTAACCAAATGCGCATTTCTTACCAATTCACTTATATGGCCATTATAAATATTCCCTATGTACTAACTTTGGGCCCAAACTTTGACCTTACCCTGTGACCTTTGACCTTTGACCAATTCTTCTCAAAATCAAATCAGTTCTTCCTTTCCTGACCCTTCACACTTCCACCGAGTTTGATACAAATAGGATCAAAACTGCTGGCTGGCACACCACTGTAAGGCTACCTGTTAGTGTTGTTTCAGATACTGTTGTGTGACTGACAAAGCTGGGAGGAAACTTGTGGCTTTTGGTGGGATGATTTGATTTTTAAACATGCATGAAATGATATGGCAAATTTGGTGACTCTTTACCATAAATTTAACTTGTTTTAAGCTGCACATTGGTACTGAGAGTTGTGTGAAGAATTTTAAAAAGTGAAGGCAGTTTTGAGAAATGCTTGTAATCAGTTGTTAAAAAGAAAAAACAATGGAAATCTTAAGCTTAGATCAAAACCGATAAAGGAAAAAATAATTATTGATTTCTCGGAGATAAAGTCAGTTTTGAGTTTGCAGCTCGGCTAGGTTGTGAAAGCTGTGGGTGTTGACGCTTTAGATAAAAGCGTCTGCCAAATGATTAAATGTAACTGTAAATGTTCCACATCAATACAATGTACAGGCTTTTTTCCCTTTCTTTCTTACTCATGTATGTGTTAGAAGTATTGGTAGTATTTATAAAGAAAAATCAGGTGACATTTTGTACATTGAGCACCACAGCTACTTGGAAAAAATTGATGGTGGATGATCCTCCGTGAGAGGGTTTTGTGACCTTTTTAAACCAGGGAGGATTTACTGAGCACGCTCCTTTTCAGCACCGCACTGCTTCACATTTGTGCAGCTACACAAACTTGCACATGCAGTTTGCTCAGTGCACCTCCTGTCTTTTACAGTTTTTACTGTTGAAGTGTCTGGCTCAAGAGCACCTCAACAGTAGTAGACAGTCTTCACAAAGAAAGGAGTCAATGTAAGCACCAATCCTGAGACATGAACCATGACAGAACCAAAACATGAATTTAGTCTCCCTCCTTGGTAACCAAGTTCTTTAAAACATGCTATCTCTTCATCATTTAAAAAAAGAACATGGTCCATGCAACAGCCCACGATATCAGATATATTTTGTGAACGTTTCCTTGCAGCAGTATCCTGCTGCACACATAATTAAGACAGCTTTTTATCGTCAGCTGGGTTTCCATCCCCACCTCTTCACATTATGTGGAATTCAAGTCTATTGTTTGAGTAACCAGAGTTTATGGCGGTAGAGACGGTTCTGTTTTCACACCCACTGGAACGCGCACACACACACACACACACACATTCACATAGACCCGTGTGAGGCAACCCAGTGGATCTCAGCTCTCACACAGTGGTTCAGACGTATCATCTCAGCAAAACCGTCAGATCATGGCAGAGTGACAGCGCACAGTGCAATTTGGCCTTGGAAAACAAAAAAACATAATTTGGGTTCCAGAGAGTAAATTTTTGAGGGGGAATTACTGGTAACAATAGTAACGCAATGCCGTAAATGTTGTTGATATGTAGAGACTTTGAGACGTGAGTAAATATGATGTCAAGCCAAGTCGAGGTGCGCACTGGCAAACACAGCTGGCTTTCAGTGTTCAGCTCAGTCTGTCACAGCATTGTATTGTTTCCCCTGCATCTGTGTGCATAATTACGCTGTGGGTGATACAGTATGCTCAGTAAAGACTGAAACTGGCTTCACAAGAAAATGTGTGTTACAGATGATCCACTGGTGCTTTTGTGGTGCAGAATATTGGGTCTCCTCTTGAATTATTTCTTTGTCTCAAGAAAAATAATTTAATTATACTCATCAAGTCTGCTCAAATTGTAGTGTGAGCAACCAAAGTTTATGACAGTCACATTGAATATCCACAGTGATGTACAGATACACACACACACGCAGTCAGTCGGTCAGTCTGGTTTGAAGCTCAGTGAGAGCTCTTTGCAATGAGATATCTTGTGTCAAAATCACAAATTCAAAATTTGTGATTCAGTCAAGTCTTTCAAACATGGTCTTTGGCTTCAGAGCTGTGAAAGTGATCAGATTAGTGTGAGATTTACTTTTATTCTTCCCTTCAAAGTATATTCTGAAACTGAAATTGTCTCTCAGTGAAAGCTGTGTTTGTCCTCTTAGCCACTAACCATCCAGTGAGAGCGTCCGCCCGTTGTTAGCAAATACTTGTAATTAGTATTTTCACACATTCTCATTTATCTTACTTGCTGTAAGTATTGGTGGTTCTGACAACTTGGTTATAGGAAAAAGGTTACAGTTATATAGTTAAAAGCCTAGCAGAGAGTTATTGTTAAACTTTCTAGGGAGTCCAGTGAAAAGAGGACTGTAGTAGTCCAACCTACTTGAAATGAAAACACAGATAACTTTTTAAGCATCATGCTCACAATATGCCTGAGATTAAAGAATGCTCTCCTCACCCATCACCGATCCACTTATTGAATGGGAATATGAGAATTTAAAGTAGTTGCATTACTGGGTTCAACATAAATATGTAATTGTGCACTGTCAGCATAACTATGAAAATGAAGGTGGTGCTCTCTGATGACAACATCTTTTTTGTGGAAGCATATGTAGTGACCGAGCTGCCTTGTGCAACACCCAGAGATGTGTCATGCCTATCTGATGCACAATTCCCAAAAGTAACAAAGAACTTCCTCTTAGTTATGCATAAGTAAAATCAGTTCAAAGAGAGAATGAGACAGTTTTCATGGTGATTTGTGAAAATGCTGAGGTCAGTCATTTCAGACGCTTCACTGAGAACAAGGACCAGAACTGAAACTTGATTTGCATCAGTGCTGAGTCTCAGATCATTGACTGCTCTGATGAGCGTAATGGGATGGTGATAAGCTGAAAATATACACTGTTGTCCCACTGGATTTGTTTACACTGTGGTTTATTGGATTGATTATATTCTTTTCCCAGTGAATCTATTGTCGGAGTTTTTGAGAGGAAGGCCGGCGGTATGTGACAGCTAAACATGTTTAAACTCTGTTTTGAGGTGTTAAAAGGGTTTAAATGTGATATCTGTCTAAATTTTTCAAATGAATGAAGTATTTTATTTCTCTGAGGCCAAGGCAAGCTACTGACAATGTATTGTAGAATGTCAAAAACCCACAGATATCAAGTTGAATGTGTCTTGCCCAATCTAGATTTTAAACCAAGTGAGTGATAACCAAAGTTAGAAAACGGAAGGGTAGATTTTTGCTTCAGTTGTTAAAGATTTTGTGGAAAGTGACTCAGAGGACTCCTTGTTATGCCACTGGACATAATTATGTGGATGTGTGTTTTACAATGATAGAATCCATGAGTAAATCAACCAGTTTCAGTGGTTGATTTAATTTAATGACTTGAGACTTGAACACGAGCGGGTCTCTCCCAAAGCTCCAATCCAATGAACCACAAATAAATTCTGCTTCAGAGTGGATCTACCAGCTAATAACTGTGTTGCCTCACATCTGTTGCTGGGAGTGTGAATCAGACTATAAATGTTAGCTTCCTGGCATCTGACACTAATGTCAGATGCCTGGAGGTATTCTTGGCTAGAGTTATGAAACTAAATGAAAGGTTAATTGAAGTAAAACAACAACAACAACATTTGAGTCCATCTCAGATTGGAGCAGTGCCTGGATTTACCTCGTGGTACATGATCATTTTTGTCTTCTGAAGAATTTTATTTGTCATGCTCTCATCTATCCTTGCCTTGTTGGAGATACAAGGTTTCTGCAGGACACTGACACAATGTGAACCAAATGACCTTGAGTTGAGCTTAGAATATAAATGACCAGATTTCTTCCAAAACTACAACACAAAAAGTTGGTAAACAACAGAAAAGTGCTGTATAAGAGGGGATTTTCCCTTTATTTCTCTTGTCCCACCTCTATACCACAGAATGTCATTTCCCTGTTGTCAATGTCAGTGTCATTTCCAGTTTCCTATTGTTCAGCAGGTATTTCAGGGCATGCATGTGTTTTGACAAACATTACAAAGCAACGTAAGACAGGAAAAAACTGGCAAAATTAATTTAGTGAAAGCAGGTACGACAGGTTGTTGACAGGATGAGGCTTCTGCCTTTGTATGAATAGACCCTGAATAATTTTGTATTTAGAGAATTTTTCAGAGTGAAATAAGTCAGTATAAAAATCTCAGCCTTGATGAACCTGTGTGTGTCGGTTAGAGACAGACAATGATGAAGACAAGCTGTAAGAAACTGTGTGTGTGTGTGTGTGTGTTGGTGTTCAAAAGACAATGAACAGCATCAGTATAACTTATGATTTCGGTTTATCTCTTGTAAGGATACATTAAGTTGTGTGCTGTAAGATGCTGTAAAATGTGCATGAGACTAAGAAACTGTTGGATTAAAATGAGACAAACAGCTTTTACAGGTTAACCTAGTAGTTTAATGGTCTGTGGCGCTGTTGTGTACTGGTCCAAAATTGTTTGTTGCATATTTGTCACATTTACTTCATGACACCCTGCTCTCATCTTTTGTCTGTACAAGCTGTGTATTTTTCCACACATGGATGGCCATGCCGCCATCAGAGCACACGGTCAGCCATTTTCTGCTTCAGGAAGGCTATGATGGTTATCACACCTGTGACCATGGAGTCATGGGTTCAAGTCTCTAATCACAGTATCAGAGACAGTCTTGAGGTTCTTGTCAGTCAACATCCAACAGAAGAGCTTCTCATACCAGGAAGCCGCATGCAGAGAAGGCAGAATGGGGTTAAGACAGAGCTGCTTCCTGTTGCACAGACTCATGGTTAGTTTGGATAATGAACACGTATCAGCCAACACATATTTGGCTTCTGTTGTAATACCTTCACCTTAAAGAGGAGTCCAACTTAAATGAAGAACTCATACATTCATTTTATGGTCCAATGAATACTGTGAACAAGAACTCACAAGGTATAAATTGGGGACTTCACATGTGGTATTAATGTCCTTGTTTATATTGAGATTTTTAGAACTTGACAAAAAAGAGGCTATCAGTTTCTACACCAACTGGCAAGCATGTGTTTGCACAGTTTGAAGTAAAGTGTATGACATCTGGCATGGCGACCGCTGTAGGATTAATGCAGGATGTGGCACAGGAAACTACTACAATGTTAACTGTGAAGGATGAATAGTAAGAACAGACTTGACGTGAAGATGTTAGTTGAGATATATCTTTATATGAGATAAGCAGTGGGTAACAAAAACACAATCACAGTTTGTAAGACATAACAAAGTGGGATTGTTTTACAGACACGGATTAAGACATTTTCCCCACAGAGCTCCCGGCATTAAGGAAATTCTTAGTCTGGATTCTCCAGCTTTTACAATACAGAACCTAAACAGTGTTAATTTTTACCTAGGGTCATTAAAACACCCTGTTACTCCTGTTATGTGGAGACCAACCACAAACAGCCCAATAACCCATTTTAGGTTCAATTGCACAGTGCAAGAAAAATAAGCTTAAAAAATCCAATCTTAAAACACCTCTGTGAAACTGATCCCACTTAACAACATATTAACCTCAGTGTGTATTTATTCACAATACTAGTTTATTATCATCACTACATATCTACATACAATATGAGGACATTCTGAATCCTCAGACAGAATTAAATAGACAAGCTGTAACGGAGGAAGTTGGCATCATGCATATAACTTTAAGAGCTACTGATAGTTTTCCAAGGCAATCATGATACCACCACAAGCCTGCTCTCTGTGACCATCACTGGAAAACCTGACCCCAACTCTTCAACAGACAGAGTATATGTACAGCCAGTTAGTGTGTTCAAAGGGTTTGTGAAAGCAGCAAATTCTGGAAAGCATCAGCTAGTGAAATAAGCACGAATGTGAGAATCCAGTTCCTTTAAGGTGAGGGAGGCTTTTGTGTTTAAGATGGGTGATTTGGATTGACCAGCTAATAGACTGATGAAACAATCAGTCAACCAACAAGTCAGTCAGTCAACGGTGGCGTCCTTCAGTTGTTTGTGGCCATCTTGGCTTTGAGGCGGTTGATTTTGATGGGGAGCAGGCCGACCATCTCCTGGCTCAACTCCAGCTCCGTCTCCACAGCGGCCACTGCCTCAGGGTGGGTCTCACAATACTGGACCACATACCTACACAAGAGAGGGAGAGAGAAAAGGCAGGTCAACATATACCACTTTGACCCCAAGCAAACATGTTCTATTTACACTTTTTTTACCCCTCGTGGATTACCCACTAAAAAAACAAGACACCGATTACATTAGCTAAAGTCCCACATTATATATTTCACCACCAGTTTAACTGGTGTCACAATCTTCCAACCGAACTGTCATGCAATGTTTTGTCTGCCCCTTCGCCCTGGTGGTCTCCAATTACAACTACACTATGAACATCAGTCACAGCTCAATCCAAAGGATTGTGATTTATTGGTCACTTGCAACCCTGTGTGGGCTGCAAATTAACAGATGACCTGTTTACACCTCTGCTGATCACAGTTGAAGCAGACAATTATTTGGGAAAGTTACAGGGCTCAGATCACAGGATTAAAACTGCAATTAACTGCCATTAACCATTTGCACTGAGCTCAAGTCCTGGATGCTAGGGGGACTTCAGGTCAGTCAGTGTTAAAGGAATTAATAGACTAATTAATATTAAGACTAACAGACAGATAGAAAACACAGGGACTGTCAGCACATCATGTATTCAATTTCCTCTCCTGTTCACTCTAACTGCTTGATAAAATCTGATCAATCCCACTCCTTGGCTGTATTTTTTCTTTTTCTTTTTCTGAGCACTTGTCTTTTACACGTCTTTCTGTCACAGGAACGTAGTCAGATCAACAAAGCCCTGACCCCTGCAGGCCTTAATGTTAGCTGCATGTAATTTCAACAGCCTGGGTATTTGATCATCTTCTGTTATTGCATTCGTAAATAGCAGTGGGGCGTCAGCTGAACGTGTAAAATGTACCTGGTATGCAAAGGTACCAGTTCTGGGAATTACAACAGGTCTGAGTTTTAGAAGTTAAGGGTTGACAAGGGATCAGCACACAGTGTGCAGGTCAGCCCTGGTACTAATCGGGATGACAGTGGAATTTGGCAATAGTGTAAAAAACTTAATCTACTAGAGCTCTACAATTAATTATTATTAACTAGACCTGTATAATTTATAGGCTCACCATCACACGGACATTGACTGACTGTTAACATACTATAACATCACATAAACACATCTCCGTACTTGTAGTTGTCCAGAGCCTTGTTGAGGTTGTCCAGCTGAACAGCGGGTGCAGAACTGATCAGTCTGCTGTGGAGTCGGGCCACTCTGAACCGGGCCACGAGAGCTGGTCTCAGGACCTCCTCCTCCAGGCGCTCCGGAAACTTCCCGTCCGGAGAACACAGAGAGTCGAGGAACATCTGGAAGAACCTGAGGGGGAGAGGGAGGAGGAGGAGAGAACGTTTTTGAGGCTGCACCCCCCTCCAAAAATGTAGGTACTCCATGCTTTTTTCATTCCATAGACACACACACACAACCCCAATATATATATATATATATATATATACACACACACACACTCACTTGGCAGAGGAAGAGCAGAGGTGGTTGAATTTCTTGATGGTGTGATTATCCAGAGACTGGGTGTCTGCCTGTCTGTTGGCCAGGGACAGTTTCAGGTCCATCATCTCATTGTAGATCTCAGCCAGCTCAAACATCAACTGTCTGCGTATTAATAGGTAGTACTGGGCATTCAAGTCTATAGATAGAATGGGACAGAAGAAATTGAAACACACACTGAGTGAGAGAGAGGATGGAGGGAGACAGAGTAAGATTCAAATCCATTATTTTACAGTATGATCCTGCTTGGCACTTTTACTAACCATGCTATGGACAGGTTGTTTTATTTTCTTCATTTTTTACTCAACAAGAATGTGTTTCATTTTATAGTTAAAACAGTTAAATAACCCTTACAAAAGAAGTGTTTGACCGATGAGAAAATATATTATTCAAAATATGATGAAATCACTTGAATTGCAGGTTTGTTGGAGGGTTCAAAAGCCACTGCAGACTTAGTTACTGAACATCAACTGTATTCTATTTCTATTTGCGTTTATCATAGAAGCATTAAATAATAATTACAGTTTGCACAAACATACGATGTCATAACACAATTATATTTTATGATGAATTAATGACTGACTCCAAACAGGAAAGTCAGCCTCATGTCAGCTTGCCGATTATACACAGTCAGTGAATAAATCTGAAGTCAAATAAAAAGTTGTTGGTGTACCGTTACAGATTGGCTCCAACATGTCGATTCGTCGCTTGTGCATTTTGCAGCGTCGCTCAAGATCCTCTTCAAAGAAGGCCAGAGACCTGAACAGAGCGCTGTGGTCCTGCAAGATCTCTATGTGGTCCGTCACATAGCCATCTATCTCAAAGTACTCCTTGGCCTGCATAGATGGGAGGACAGAAGAAAAGAGACACATTAAAACAGCTTCAGTCCTCTTTGCTATACATTATACAGCTCAGTTCAGTTCACATTTTATTCAGTTTCGGGAGCAATTTGGGTGCAGCCACCTAAAAGAAAGAGACCATTACAGACACAGTTCGACAACAAGCCAACCAAAACAGGAAACTAGAAACTATTCTTCCATGTATGAATGAAATGCCCACAAAAAACAAGTAAATACCAGTAAAACAACATTAAACAGTGCAGGGCAGCATGACACACAAACAATTCACCAATGATCATGAGCCTTGATGGTGTGTTAAGCAGGCTGATGACTGGAATGAAAGGCCGCTTGAATTTGTTTGTTTTGATCTTTGGAAGTCTAAAATGTACACCAGCGGGCACAACTGTCTTTTACTGTGTGTGGTGTGATACTGGACCACTCTTCAAGAAGGAAAGTCGCTGTTTGTTAGAGGGATTAAGAAGTGGAAATCTGCTTTCCACAAAGGTTCAATGATGTTTAGATTTGGTGACTGGGAGGCCACATAAGGCGTTTGACCTCTTCCTGGTTTTCATGAAAACACTGCTGAATTAGTTCAGCAGTGTCTATGGGGTTATTGTCATTTTGGAATACTGAAACATTGTAAGGGTACGGTGTTTGCACCATAGGGTGCATTTAGCCCTGAAAACTATCCACATTTCTCTTGGCTGTTATACAACCAGGCAGAGTAACTGTCAGGCCAAATGCCACAACATGGCTGCCGATACCATTACAGATCCCCCTCCATGTTATCAGCAGGCAACAAACATTATGGGCTGAAGGCATCTTTTGACTTTCTCCAAGCATAAACCCATCCTAATAAAGAAAAAAAATGTTTTCATATTTTACAATGTACTTTTGTAGTGTATTTTGTTTGGTATCTAACAGTGTTATTTAGTTATTTCTAAGTTAAAGCCTTTTCAATGGAGTATTTTTGTCATTCATATCGCCCGCTCATTGTGTCTTTTTGTTTTTTCCCTGCATTTTGCTCCCTTTTTTCCACCAAATTTAGTCACTGCCCAGTCCCAGGGGGCACCACAGTCCTTGCTGTTGCTGCCCTCTACTGTTAATCTCAGGATGGTGCAGATGACCATTTGCCACCTCTGATATATATGGAGTTGTCAGCTACTACTTCACCTGAGGTTCACACTTTCTCCCCCTGTATGCCTGCTGAACAGGCACCATGACCAACCTGTGGGAGTCCCTAGTGCGGCAATAAGGACTTGCTTCATCACCAGCTGCTGACCCCTGAACACAGCCAACTGCGCTTATAAGGATAGGCCCAGACAAGCTGAAAGCATTGCTGCTGAGTGTCTGTGGTGGTGGGCAGGTGATTTTAACCTTGCACCGCCCAAATGTCCAGATGTCTTTCTGTTGTATTTTTGAGTGTGAGAGTGTGAATGAGAGAGAGAGACAGAGAGAGCGAGAGTGTATGTGCACGGATGATGTAGATCTGTCCCATCCCAACTTCAGTGAAACAAATGTGTGTGTGTGTGTGTGTGTGTGTGTGTGTACTGTAGTGTATACCTGTGTGACATAAGTCTGTCCCACCAGAAATACAGCTCTGGCCTCAGTGAAGTCCAGTGGGAACAAACAGTGCACCTGAAAAACAAAATAATAAAATTTATCTTCACGTAGATCGGTTGTATGCTAAAAATGGTTTCGTAAAATCTAAACAACAAGCAAGGTTTTCTATTTATGTATTAAATGGTCCGCCACAGCATCACAATGTTCTCACCCCAGTCATCATGTATGTTTGCCCACACACACACACACACACACACACACACACAGTCTCTAACACACCCCACGCCCCCACTATCATTTACAAATTACCAACACGGCAGTTTCAATAGAATATGCACCTTCTCTTCCAGACTGGCGATGGAGTCGAAGGTGTCTTCAGAACCAAAGAGCAAAGCGCTCTTCCTGTCCTTCTCTTCTGCTTCCTCCTCCCCTCTTCTGGCTCTCTTCAACTCTTCTTGACGCTCAACATCCAGCTCCCCAATATTGTTCTGAGCACAAACACATGGACCAGCACATACACACGTGAAAACACATGCACATACAGATGTTAGTGTGTGTGTGTGTGTGTATGAGAGAGAGAGAGAGAGAGAGAAAGAAAAAGAGAAAGAGAGAGAGAGAGAAGTTATATAGATCTGGGCTCACTACACATAAAGACAGAGTCATGCTTACATAGGACGCGCTCCATTTGGATGTACCAGTGTGGCGCTTATTATGTAGCAACAAGGGTGGAGAAAAACGCTCAGATGAAGAGTGGGCGGCATCTATTCCAGCTCAGTGTTTATGAAGCTTTGCCTTTGCAGCCAACATTTATGCCAAACACCAAATTCATTTTGCAAG
The DNA here is from genome assembly GCA_900302535.1 of Neoniphon sammara. NCBI lineage: Eukaryota > Metazoa > Chordata > Actinopteri > Holocentriformes > Holocentridae > Neoniphon > Neoniphon sammara. The sequence goes on from OMKZ01055481.1 coordinate 17,797, forward strand.
CATCAATGAGGGCAATGGGCCTTCACTAAGTTTTTCAGTAGTACTCACTCATTGTAAGTATGATTGACATTAAGTATTTGTTTCTTTCTGTCATCTTTTGTTATGCTTCAGTGCCAGACTTAAATAGTTTTTGACCACTCCCATTTGGCACAAACGGGCACTGTGACGGTTGGATTTTGTAGCGTGCCCATTAATAAAGGGCATATAAAAGTAAACAGATATTCACAAATGAACACTCAGATATACTCAGAGCTCCTTTTCTCATCTCTCTCTCTCTCTCTCACTCTCACAAACACACACACAAAATACCTGTAGCAGTTTCTGAGCATCCTGCAGCAGGTTGAGACAGTATTTGATCCAACATCTGGCTATCTCTGCCCTCTTCTGTCTCAGCTGGTCCCTGCGCTCGCTCTCTGTCTCGCCTGGGTGAGAAGGAGTGGGACAGGAGGAGATGGGGGTATGATGTAGGTAGAATATTGGCTTCACAATAACAAACCATTTCAGACAATTTCCTGTTTATTCACCATAACTGGCTAAACCACATCCAGTGCTTGGCCAGCATAACCTTGCCTTAGCCTTGCCATACAAGTAGATGAAGAGATGTAGACAGACACTTACTCTCCTGTGCTGCGGCCTCTGAAGGAACCTCCCCTGCCAAACCTGCTATGACCGTGGCTGCTGAGAGGCAATGTCTGCCTTCCATGTAGCGGCCCTGCAGAAGACACACACCTCTGAATAGTGATCTTGGAAATAAAATACTATGAAAACTCATTTGCCAACAGAGGAACACACTCAAGCCTATAGAAATGTTTAGCACGACCAAGAAGCTTGATTTGATTTTATCACAGGACTTAAACTGAACTACAATTTAACCTTGTCAGTTACTGTCAGTTATTAATTTGCAATAATTGTCTGAATGTGGCTGAAAATTGTGAAGTGAAATCAGAAGTTGCTATTTGGTGATGATTTGAAAAAAAATTGTTCACAATTAATTTCAACATGGTGTGAAGATTTTTCTGTGGTCAAGTGTGGGGATTCATCACAATTGCAAGCCATTTTATTTATTGGGAGTATTTGCTTTCGCAGTTTCCCAACATACCATACAAATCCAAAAGCATGCCTACAAATACCTTAACTGAACAGTGTTGATGACAACACCAAACAATAAGTTCATTAAATTCAATGTCCATTGATCACTGATAATACATTTTAGCCTCGTCACTTTAACAATGATGAAAATCCTTTTAGCCGCTGTTATTTTAAGCTGATGGTCTCTAAATTTATTCATGTCACAGTTGTATAATATATTATCTACAAACATTTGTCTACAAAATTATTTATTTTAAAAGGTGTACTGTGCATAATTGAGGGTTGAATGAAATAAGGACCATTTAGACACAACTACAAAAAAAAGTGGAATATGCACATAACTTATCAGTGAATCAGGCTAATGATGAGAACCATGCAGACTCAACCATCAAATTCCATGCTTATTCCATGGTTTTTGTAACTTCTACTGACCCTCTGCAATTTTACATCGTGCACCTTTAAATTACTGATTACAATCTGCAGCCCAAGCCCTACCTTTGTAATGTAATACTGTGAGAGTGTTGCAGCATTTAGAGCCCACTCCAGTGGGTTGTACTGGTTCAGGTGTAGCTGTCTCTGTAGTGTACTGTGGCAGTAGGTGGCAGCACGCTCAATTTCACCTGGGAGAAAAATACCATAGTGATTATTACTATCAACAAATGAAACAACACATTAATACAAGATTCAGTTTTCTGAATCTTCTACTGAAACAACCCTCAAGTGACTCTTTGTTGATGAAAGTGGATGGAGATAGCTTCAAACTTCTGATTAGCATAACAACAAAAAGACAGACTGCAATATGATCCTGTGTAGTTGAAGAAATTGTTTTTGATTATCTTACTGTAGAATAAAGGCTGAAAGTGTGATCTAAGTATTCCTGAGAATAGTTTCCGCAAAAGACTTGTCCATGAAATACTACTAAAATAAGAACTTCTGTAATGTCTGGTGCATAGAGAAGCATCACTGTGTAATGGGGAGCTTAATGTGTTTCTGTTAGGAAGCCTTGAATGCTCCATATATGGTAAGCAACAACAAGCAGCTCAACTTGTTAGTCCTCATCAACAGTGTATTTGTGGCACTGGAAAGCCACTCACAAAAAGTCACCTTGACTGAAAATCATAACTTCTGCTGAGAATAGATATCACTCACGGATATAACTCAGAACAAAAACTGCTGGTGCTTCATTTATTAAGGCTTTCCGACATCTAATTTACAATATCCAGCCCAGCATACAGTGGACTATTATTTGCCTTCAACAACAGCAGAAACTCACCAAGGTTCTTGTAGACCTGAGCCAGGTAATACATGGTGTGAGTATAGGCCAACTCAAACCTGAAAACAGACAGAGGAGAGAGAGAGATGTGAAAAGTGAGAGGAGAAAGAGAACAGAGGGGAAGGAAGTAAAGGGTGAAAGAGAAGATGAGGAAAAGAGAGGAACGGCAAAAGCAAGTAGAGAAAAAAATTAGACAAAAAGAGCTTACTCCATAGTTGGCCGATATAACATCATACAAGTTTGACAACAGTGTGTGACAATAGTGTTGTAAACAGGGCATCAATATCAATATCTGTGGGGATATTAATGGATGTGTGTCACCTCTTGGTTCTTTCCTGGTGGGTAAGCAGATTATCCTCAGTAGTGAAATACTCTGTCATGTCAGTGGGGGGACTTCCCTCCTGAAAAAAATGAATAAATAAATAAATACAACCAAGGTTACTGTCAAAGACTATATGGCCATTATAGTTTTCAACTACATCCATATTGGCTCCACTGTGTAGTCCACAGCTGATTGAAGAAACTTATAACTCTATGTAAACTTATGCATTGAATACTGGGCAGTGGGCATGTGGTTACAATAATGTGTTATACAATTAAACCACAAACATCATGTAGCACTGACAGCTCTCTCCTGTTCCAGCCTTCTCCACCTTGTCATTCAGTAAAGCAGTAGCATGTGAGCCAGTCAGTCACCCTGGCAACCAACCTTACCTCCTTCATGTATTGTTGGTAGATGGATTCTGCCGTTTCCAGGAAGCCCTGCGCCTTCTCTGTCTCTTCCCGCCCTGCCCAGAGGATGCCAAGCTGGTTCTGACAGACAAGACAAACAGCCAATAAATGAGCAGCATCAAGCCATGTAGTAACATGGTCTCAGATGGAAAGACACTCTTACTCAAGGAAGCTACTTCTACTGTGTTTACACAGTATATAATTAGTCTACTTTATTTACTGTTATTCCTATAAATAAAAAAATGCTATGAGTAGCAATGAACAAGTTACCACATCATGGTAAATTAAAAAGGATTGTATTCACTGATTGACTTGCAAGGCATTGTGGGTATCAGAGTCTTCATTATTACAACAGAAGTTCAAATGTTGATATCTCCTTAAAATCTCAAAATATACATGTGATTTAGCAGCAGAGTTATCTTTAATACGATGTTTTCAATAACCTGGAGTTGCAAGTGGATTTACTACTTTGTCAGTGTTTTATAGTCAGTTCAACTCTGTGTGTGATTAAGGCTTGGCCATTTTTGGACCAATCTCTTTGCTTTTTACAAACTGACTAAAGGCCTGTTAAAATACCTCACAAATTTCAGTCATTCTGACCTGTGGTCCATGATAAGATTTGTTTGTTTGCTTGTTTCTCAAAAACACCGAAATGTCAGCCAGAAAATGAAGGTTGGCTCTAAATATGTTGTATGTTGTGATACATATCTGTACCAAGTTCAACTGCAAAACATCAGCCCCCTTCTGTCAAATCAGTCGTCAGACTAAAACATGATGGTAATCATGGGGATTGATAACATCATGCCTTGCACACATGCATATCTGGACTCTGAAATGACAAAACAATATTCTTAAGACCCATGACTGTAGTGGGCCTCTTCCTGAACTTAAATTGTCTTTGGCATAATAAAGGGTACACTGTGAGAAAGCATAGGCCTTTGTAAGAGTGTGGCAATTTCATTTCCATGGACTAAGTAGGAAAATCAGGGCACATAGTGAACAAGTAAGTTTCCTTCCCCCAATTATTATCACTGAGATGCCCTCGGGCAAGGCATTAACCCACTGCTGCCATGGTGTGAATGCTCATCTGTATACAGGATCATGCTCAGCAAATCTTGTCCAGAAGACTGAAGCGTTTTCAGTCTGTAATCAACTTTGGCTGATGAGGTGCTCTGGTCCCTTCCTTTCGCAACAACTGTCAAAGTCTGACTACAATAAAAATATTTCCAAATTAATAATTGTTGAAAAATGATTACATTATCGGTGAGCTGACACACTGGGACTGGTGGGCGATGTGATGATGCAAAACAAGAGTGTGGTGCAAAAATGTTTATCGGCACATCTATTTTAGCTACCTATTAGCATTAAGTCGTTATGAATTAACGTTGATTTATTTAATAGTTATGTTAGCAATGGATGTCTTGGCTTTTCTAAAAGCGACTGGTGTATCCCTGCATCAGTCCCTGTTGGCCGCTTGCTTTTCATTTCATTACATTTGACAGACAAATCTTTGTTTTAGAAATTTCGTTCTTGATTAGATCCATGTTCCATTTCCATTCTTCGACTTCTGGTGGAATGTGTCGGAAGAAATGAACAGCTAGCTAACAAAAGCTGTTAGCATCATTACCCTGACATGGATGTACAGCGACACATTCTCTGACGACACACTGCATTTCTCCAGCTGTTTCATACAGTTCATCAAATGCTCTTGGCCGGCTGACAGCTCCTCTGTTTCGACGTGGTTGACACCCAGATAATACTCCACAGCTGCCAGTTTAGCGGCCCGCAGCCCGGCTGGCGAGTCG
>OMKZ01055484.1:2321-15356 GCA_900302535.1 Neoniphon sammara
TCTTGGTTTTTATTTTTTGTTTTTTTTTTTTTTTTTTTGGTCCCTCCCAGAACAGGGCAGGTCACTCTGCAGCTCAGGCCTCTCCTAGATCTCTGGTCTATTTTAAAACCGGCCTGCCGATGCAACAAATGAACGTCACAATAAAGGAGGGAGGTTTTGGGCATGGTCTTGTTTTACTGGCATCATTGTTCTGAGAGGCTTTTTTATTTTCAGTTTCGTGTTTGCCAAGTTCTGTCATGGCCATATGAACGTGTGCAGCTTTAAGTAACAACATGTTCCTCTTAATTTGTTTCTTTCTTATTTTAAGATCACATACACTGCAGAATTACTCTTATTAAGACCAAAGACTACCTACCCCTTACTACTGTAACTGCTATTACTAGTATTAATCCAGCTATTACTGTTGCTCACTCTCTTAGCACTCTTACTACTACAACAACTAATAATAATTATAATCAGGGTTTCCACAGGTCATGGAATTTCTGGAAAGTCATGGAATTTTGAAATGGTTTCCAGACCACTCACTGATAATTTTCATGCTTAGTCCACTTTTTTTTTGGTCAGTTGAGCAGTCATTTTCGCAATATCAGTTATTGCAGTTTTAAGTTGTTCTGTTTATGTGTGCTATATGACAGCAGTTGCATGTCTATAATGAGGTCCATCTGTGGCTTCCTTCACCACATCAGGTCTCTCAGGGTGTGGCCATGGAGGTGGTGGAAGCAGGCAGCAGCCCCCGGCCTGAGACCCCCAGCACCCTGACGGAGACAGGGGGGGAGATGGAGGGCGGCCTGCTGGAGGTGGACCTGGACAGTTACCAGGCCACGCTGGAGGAGGTGCTGACCTGGCTGCTGTCGGCCGAGGATGCCCTACACATGCAGGACGAGGTGTCAGACGATGTGGAGGAAGTCAAGGAGCAGTTCCACACACACGAGGTGGGGGGAAACACACAGGCTGAGATGCACATGTGCATGCACACATGCAAACACATAAACAGCATAAATAAAAATGAGAACCCGGAATTTTTTTCTGTCTAATCTAATATAAATAGTTTCCTTTTATGACGAGATTCCCACCACTGAAAAAAAGTGATGCTGTGGCAAAAATGTTGGATAACACAAAATTAAGCCTTACGTGCAGACCTTTTCAGTTCTGCATTTGTTTCCTTCTTGTGGCAGTAAATTAAATGCTGCTTGAAAAAAACACTTCTGGGTTGTTTTCAATCTTCACTCGCAAAGCAGGTGGATAAAAAACAACTTTGAGAGTCATGAAATTGTCAGAGGAGGTAATCAGCCATGCTGTAATTTTAAATCATACAATTACAATAGAAATTGTGAAGTGTGGTTGATGTAAAATGTGCACCAGCATTGGGAGGCCGCCACAGACAGCAGTTTTGCAATTTCTATAATGCAAAATGCAAGCAATTTTATCAGTGATGGGCTTCATCATAATTATGTGAACTTGTTTGGCACTAGACTGAACATAACAAATGTTTATTTATATATAAAATTTCCATATATAGTGGTATGTTTATGGTGCCTCTTAAGGCTAGTAGGCAACTTAAGTCCATGGTTGACCAAACACATGCGACAACATGCCGCACTCTAAATCGATGAATTTCATTTAATTGAATATACAGCATTTTGGAAAGACACACTCTTCTTCAGTTATACAGTACCTGTACTCATAAATTAAGTATGACCCAGATGTGTGCAGATGTATGTACATGATGTTCTTCAGACTTCACTTAACCAGCTTCTTGTCTGAGAGCTGTCGCTCCATGGTTCAGATAGGAGATAGCAGTGCTGCAGAGATAGGGGCCTCCCACGTCCCACAGAACATGCTCCGTACATGTTGGGAATGTCAGGAATTCTGCTGAGAACAGCGGTGCACAGCACCCCATGGTGCCCTGGCCCACAGCTTACTTGTTTCAGAGGGTGTAGTTTGTAGTGTCTGCGTATGTGTGTTTGTGTTAGAACGGACTTTGACTGGATTCCCTTGGCTGAAATATGATTATTTCAGACGTTTAATGTTTGGAATCCAGGTCAAACCAGAAAGCTGGTAGTGAGAGCAACAACAGCGAAAGCCTCCTCTTGAGCCAGGCTTTGCAGGAGGTTAAAAAAAAACAATTCAGGTTGTTTCACCCTGGTTTTTCTCCCGCAGCTTGTCCTCGAAAGCCTCATCAAAAACAGTATGCTCAGAATGGCCCAGTTGGAAAATGCTTACTCATCCATAGCGCACAGAGGAGATACGGACAATAACTTGATTCATTGGCCTGCATATTGCTTGTCACAAGACCCAACTGAACACAGCTCATCTGAGGGGCTGGCAGACACTTGGGCTTCTTCAGATTCACTCCTGTGCTCCCTCTTGAAGCGTTATCTCCTTCCACCTTTCTGTTTTGCAATTAGCCTCAATCGACCACTTGCCTGAATCAGTCACAGTTCACAGTTGGGATGGACCAATTGGACGATATCAGCTTTAAAAAACAACATCAGTATCGGCTCACTATTGTTTTTGCTGTTGATATTTGGCTGAGTGTGAAATCAGTGCATATGCAACCTTTTTTCTAAGAGAGTGTCACTTAATACAACTGTAAAACTACCATGGTCTTTTATTTTAAACAAAACAAAAACAAAACAATTATCTTTAGTCAGGCCTGTCTGAAAAGCTTAACCTGTTTTGCACCTGGAATTATAATATGATTCATACAAAAATTAATTTCAGTATTGACTGTCATTGGTGGGAAGTTATCAGGTATTGGTTTTGACCTCACATAAACATCCCTTCTTCAATTTGTCCTCAGAGGCTAGTATGGCTGCTTCTACACCAACACCTAAGGTGACCCACAATGCATTTGAAGTGAGATAGCGAATGTTATCTATCTAGCGATGTAAGAAGGTGGAGAAACGTCCAGATGTTTGTGTGTTGGTGCCAAGTGTCTCTGCCAGTGTGGAGCTGAAGCCAGGTTATAAAAGAAGAAATGTTCGGCCTCCTTGTACGGCTCTTCTGGATTTGACTGCTCTGATTTTTGGAGGAGAGAAGGGTATGCGGTCATACACGCTGTCTTCTGTAAGGTAGTGATTATCCTCCCCCAAGTTTGGAATCCCATTCTTTGTCCGGAGGGGAATGTGTTATATGTTTTGTCTGGAAAGCGACCACTCCGCTTTGTCAGGAAAACCAGCAATTCAGAATGAAACTATCTGGCTCAGAGTTGGGGATTTACTGTATATTGCCCTAACCTGTCCACCCCCCCACCCCTCCTGCCAAGGCCTTCATGATGGAGCTAACGGCGCACCAGAGCAGCGTGGGTAATGTTCTGCAAGCGGGTAACCAGCTGATCGCCCAGGGGAACCTCACAGAGGAGGAGGAGGATGAAATCCGCGAGCAGATGACCCTCCTCAACTCCCGCTGGGAGAGCCTCCGAGTGGCCAGCATGGACCGCCAGGCCAGGTACACACACACACACACAGACACACACACACACAGTAAAGAAACATTGATAGACGCTCCAAACTCTTAACTTTGCTGATTTTAGTGTTTCCATTCCTTCTTATAAAGCTCTTAATTACTGAGTCTTCAGTTCTTGTTTTGTCCAGAACAAACTGAAAAATGTTCCAACAGTGTGACTTTTTTGTTTACTTGTTTCCCCATGCAGTTTCAGCTGTTCAACACAGTTTCTTGAAATGTGTCAATAACTTGAAAAAACGTCAATAAAATGTGACTTAATGAATTGCTGTTTGTGTTGGAAACAAGTGAAACGATCTCATCTCATTATATTTTGTTTTCACTTCTGAAAAATAAGACCTTAGACTCAATGCTAGACTATATGGTATATTTTTAAAGTTTTTTATTTATTTATTTATTTATTTTTGGCAGTGTAGATGTGTCATTACTTGCTATTTTGCAGGAGAAAATTTTTTCTCATTCTTGCTCTGTGTCTCGGATGGTCTCTCTGTATATCTTCCCCCCTCTCTCTCTCTCTCTCTCTCTTTCTTTCTCTCTCCTCTCTCCCTCTCTCATTTTGTCCCTCTCTCTCTCCAGGCTCCACGAGGTCCTGATGGATCTCCAGCAGCAGCAGTTGCAGCAGCTCTCCGACTGGCTGACACAGACCGAGGAGCGAATCAGAAAGATGGAGACAGAGCCGGTGGCTGGAGAACTGGAAGGCTATAAGGCACAGATAGAGCAACACAAAGTGAGAAAATTTTCACCCATGATGGCATAAGTTTGCTGTTCATTTTTTTTCTTTCTTACATGTGGTGAATTCACTCATGCGAGGCTACTAGGCTACAAAATGGGCAATCGCACGCTTTTCCAATATGTTGAAAATGGATTTAGCCAATGAAGAGAAAGATAATTGGCCCACACAGCTGAAGGGGGAGAGGTTGAGTAGAACGGGAAGGGAATGGAAACTGTCAAGTGGACAATCGACAAACACATTCACCATTTTGTTCTTCAGAGGAAGGCAATGGGTTTAGAAAAAATAAAATAGCGTGTGCAACATACCACACAAAAACACTTTGAGCTGCCCAGCGAGTGGAGTGTTTTTTTCCCCCAGATGCACCTTGTCCTCCTGATGTATTGATCCTCCTCTAAATTCAGAGTGACTGGCTGGTGAGGTCACAGGAGTTACTGGAACATTTTTTCCTCAGTTCCTGGTATACATGTGTGCACACTTGAGCATTGTAGTTGTTGTGGTATAATGTGAATGTATGAATTGTATGTAACTGTATGAATTTGTTAAAATGCCACAATCTGACCAAAACATATAGACAGAAAAGTATCAGACTGTTACTGTCATTGTTACACAGCCCAGTATTTATAACAAAGTCGTAATTATAAGCTAATGTGAAATCGACAGTTGTACAATTATCGCAATTTCAGAAGATTTCCACCAGCATTGGGGCTATGTGGTATTGACTGGTTGCATAGCCAGTCAGTAGTTCCAGATTTCATTCATTTCAGGACGTAGAACTGTGTGTCTTCTTAACCTCTGGTCTGGTGGTGAAGAAGGCACACATTTTTACTAGTGCAAAGTTAAAAAAAACTATGTATGTTAGAATTTAGAGAGCTGATTTTCTGGAGAAGTCCCATTGACCGCTGTTCAGTTTATTCTGTTTAGCCCTGTTTTAGCGCTCTACGTCGCCCCCTGGAGGTGACCTCACATTCTCTTGTAGGTGGAATATCTCCCTCTCTTTGATCTGACTGGGCTGCTGTCGCCCTCAGACCGGCCTAGAGGCAGACAAGTCTTGTTGCTTTGTCATCTGTTTGGGCCTTTGGGTGCAGCAGGTGTCGCCCACCCTGCTCTGTCTCTGTGGTGTCACTCCGACGCTGAAGAGCCTCTGTGCCAGCTCTGTTAATGGGTAATGTGTGACCGAGCTCAGTGTGTCATTTTTATTTGCGTTTCTGCCTCAGGAGCTTCAGAACGACCTGGAGGCGGAGCAGGTGAAGGTGAACTCTCTGACACACATGGTGGTGGTGGTGGATGAGAACAGCGGTGAGAGCGCCACCGCTGCCCTGGAGGAGCAACTACAGGTGAGACATCAACCTGGATGAGCCTTGGTGGATTCATTTTAGAGTTTGTGGCAGGCCCAAACATCAAAGCCCTACCTGAGCAGATCCCAGACTGGTCCACCTTACTGGCTTGATCCTAATGCTTAGTTGTATTTCTCAGTTTTCCCATAGAAGCATACTACTGTCTGATTCTGCCAAGTGCAACGAATCAGCTACTGAACTGCAAGCATGCTAGCAACTGAAAAAATAAAAGACAATCTTCCCTTTGCTTCACTAAAGTCTCCCCTGACTCTAGCTTTGTCCTGATCTCACCAGCATCCATTTCGCCTCCAAACAGACACACATTAGATCCACACTGGAAGTGGGCGGCTGTGAAAGTGCTGTCATGCAAGCTGCCTGCCTGCTACTCAGAAAAAGTCTCTGCTGCAGCTCAGAGCCTGACCCTATCAGATCCATTTGAATAATTTAATAATCTGAGCCTGAACCCATGGGGTAGAGTCATATTTGGCTCGATAATTCATTTTGCTGATCCATACTGTCTTCATTTCAAGGCGCAAAGTCTTCCTCCAATACATGCAAAATATTATATATTGATTATATACTTGCTTCTTATGCCCTGCTCTTGAATTGTAACATGGTGCAATCACTTCTGCCCACTGCTTCTTTGTATACATACATGATTTATTGGACCGAAGTTGTATTTTTGTAGGCTCATTTTTATTATCTGAACCTTTGATACAACGACTGGCAATATGTTATAGCTACACATGAGTTTTACATGGATTTTGATGATGTGAAAGGTTTGTTCACATTTGCAGTGTTTGTGAACATTGCCTTTGCGCAGAATTGTACTTGGGGTTGAGGCAGGTTTCTATTAGGATATTTAGGACTTTTTCCACTGACAAATCAAACTTTTGAAAAATGTATTCATGCACTGGTAATGTAGATGGCTAAATAAATTCCACATCATATTTTAAGCTTCATGTTGTATCCTGGAGGTTGAATTTTAAGATGCTGACTTTTTCATTTTAAGGGAATCAGGGAACTGTTTTCCCTCCAGACCTGAGGTGTCTTTGCTCATAGAAATCCCCCTCATTTGTAATTACTTTTATGCTGATTTTTCTTCTTCTTCTTCTATGTTGTGTTTCTGAGTGCGTCCTTGGCTCTACTAATGTGTTTTTGTCCTTGCTTCAGTCTTTGGGTGAGCGCTGGGCAGCTGTGTGTCGGTGGACGGAGGAGAGATGGCACAAGCTGCAGGAAGTCCTCATGGTGTGGCAGCAGCTTCTAGAGGACCAGGTGGGACATCGCTTTCTCTTTCTCACACACACACACACACACACACACACGCACTCATCCCTCTAACCGACTGACCAGTTCCAGTAAGACCACTTCAGCTGCAGCACTTGAAGACTCTTCACATCTGTTGAGTTGCATTGAGATGCACAGAAAAGCTCACAATTTAATCGGAACATTCATTACTGTTAGATTGGTATGAAAAGAGACGGCCACCACTTTTCCATTGACTGTCACCAGTGAAGGACACGGCGTTCATTTCTTCACCGCCCGTACTTATGAAAGTCCACTCAATGTGAAGTGGAGTTTTTCAGAACTGCCGTTGTTAATTTACCAGAAAGCTTTGGATGGAAAATTCATAGGTAACCCAACACACACTGCAGTTTACGTCAAAAATGTCTTTGTTTTTGAATCCAGGTAATTCAATAGCTCAGGTAATTGGGCCTGGATGCTCAATTCCGAATCCTAAAATGAGACCATTTATTTTTTGCACATGCCAACTGGGCTTTTAGCCCACTAGGCTCTGTTTGTGGTGTTTGACAAATAAATGAAATTAGTGTTACTCTCCTGCTTCTTCTGCAGAATTTGTTCAAAGCGTGGTTGGCAGAAAAAGAGGAGGCCTTGAGTGAAGTGCAGACCAGCAACTTCAAGGACCCAAGTGAAATGAACGCTAATGTGCGCCGATTGGCGGTAAGTAGACTGCAGTGGCTCGGTTCATCATTTAGTCTGACAGCAGTGCTGCGACAATTGTTGCTAACACCAAAAACATTTGTCTTGAAATGTGCGTTCAATTCCGCTAATTTAGTAACAATCTCTTTATCTGCTTTACTACAGTGAATTTCTTGTTTTAATAATGCCGTTTATTTCAAAAGAATTTGGTTGTGTTTGTATTGTAAATTCAATCTGCAGCCATAGTAGAGAGTAGAGATATATGATGCCATTTAATCAAGGTTCCTCAGATTCAACACAAATTTAACATATCATAAAACTCTTATGTAAACATGCATTTGAATTTTTGTCTGCCAAGTCGCCTACATTTGCACTTTTGTCTAGACAGTTCAATACTGTCTAGACAGTTCAATACCAACAGTGCAGTTGGTATCAGTTTCTGCCTTCAGTTTGTGAACTTTATGTCGAGGTTTTCATGTTCAGTTTGGGCTCAGTGCAGCTTTTAATGTTTGTGTTGATCCTGTAGATTCTGAAAGAAGACATGGAGAAGAAGCGGAGGACTCTGGACCAGCTGTCAGACGCAGGACAAGACGTGACGTTGCTGCTGCGGAGCGCTGAGGCGGGAGCCAGGATTGAGGCGGACACCGAGGAGCTGACTCAGCGATGGGACAACCTGGTGCAGAGGCTGGAAGACTGCTCCTTTCAGGTGTGTGTGTGTGTATATGTGTGTGTGTGTGTGTATATGTGGTTTTGTTTGTCTGTTCCTTGTTCATGTTGTTGGGAGATGTTTTGTCTCCCAAATGGCTCTGTTCTGTGCACACGGTCTGTTCTGACTGACATTTTATGTCATTATCTTGTAATCAATGATACAAGCTGCTGCATCTCTCTGCTGTGACATAAAACACATGACAGCTGAGCCAAACAAATTAATCAGGCCCTGCTGGCATGTGGATTTGTTCGAACCCTGTGCTGTGGAAGCTACTTTGAAATATTAGTTTTACAAGCTAGCTCTTAGCTCAAATTGTAAGAAGTTGAACCACAGCAAAGCTGCCATCAAGAGAAATATTGTTTTGTTAACTCAAGTTAATCGGAAAAAATGAGTTCATATTGAATTGTAAGAAAGACACTGGGGTTGTTTGATAATGCGAGTGTATGTGTTGCTTGGTTGCTGTGCAGCAGTCAGGATGAAAGAGATAAGGGGAAGTGGGGTGGGGCGTCGAATGATGTTGAATCAAGACCAGAGAGGCAACAGTTGGGGAAAATATAACTTTTAGAAGGATGGAAAAAAAAACTATTTCCATCTTTTGTTTTATATACAAAGGTAGCTGATAGTTTTAGGTGACAAAAAACTATTAAAAGCCCCATGCAAATTTGAGATCAGTTGAACAATCACCACACTGCTGGAAAATACTGTTAACAAATGCCTAATTACACACAGTGAAACTTCTGCATTGCTGTCAGTCGCTCACCAAAACTAGACAAGAGTGCAGACTGCAACTTATGTTTAAAACCACTGCAGTGTGGAATGATTTAATGTTAAGTTTTAATATTTAAGTTTTAATAAGACTAGTGGAGTACAAATTAATAGATATTTATTTGTAATCCAAAATGCCACAGTGGTCTCCATGACTTGTTTGTTGTTGACTCTGGTGGATTTATGTTAGTCCTCTTCTCATTGGTGTTCTGACTTATTTCTAAGGTAATGGAGGCCGTGACCGACGCGGGGATGGCTCAGGTGGAGGAGCAGGTCGTCGTAGATACAGTTACTGTGGTTACGGCTACTTCCATTGCTGACCAGGAGTTGGCCCCGCCTGCTCCTCCTAAAAAACGACTGGTGGAGACAGACATCGAAGTCAGACGAGCGTAAGAACTGGGCACACACACACACACACACACACACACTCTAAGTCACCCTCTGAGAAAAGTGTGAGGAAAAAAGGACACACATGTTCTTATAATATAATAATCATATTTTTGCATGGAAAACCTGGAAACCTCAGTAAATTTGAAAATACAATTTTTAGGCCCTGGAAGAGTGATGGAATTTTTTTGTAGAGGTCACTGAAATCTAAAACAATGTTAACTCTCTTGGAAAAGCATGGCATTCCACATTGTGTGTTTATGCATCAGTTTGTCTCAGTCTGGTGAGCAAAGTAACTTGTTTTACCTCTGTGAGTAAATGCTGTTTACATTTTTGGTCAATTTGCAAATTGTGTTGTTTCAGCTTGGACTGGAATTGAAAAAAATGGAAAAAATTATCTAGATGATGATGTTGCTCATCTGTTTCTGACAGCCTTAAATGCTTTATTTGAAATATAGACCAACTTTCATAACATATATAATGTTAAAACTCCCCTTTTCAGTGGAAACTCAAAAAAAAAGAGTTTCCTTTAGTCATGGTAATTAAGCTGAAAATTTATCAAGAGGCCATGGAAAAATCATTGAAAAGCAATAGTTGAAAAGAAAAAAAAGGTGTATAAACCCTGTAACACACACTTGCACACACTTTTGTTTTGCAGGCTGGAAAGCAACTTATCTGACGTGTTGAGCTGGATGAAAACATGGAAAGCCTCGGCTCAGGCTCTGGCCTCCACGCACCCTGAAACTTCACCCGACACATCAGACCTGCAGGACAAACTCAAGGTAAACCTGCTGATAATAATGAAACACTTTGCAGCAAACAGAAACAAAACACAAAAAAAAAGCAAAAAATTATCAAAGCAACATGAAACTGAAAGCTATGTATCTGTTGTCCAATCATTAAAGACTTTGGAACTGGAACTGACATCAAAGGAAGCTACAGTTGGACAAGTGACCAAGGAGGGGCGGAGCTTGATGGACCAGCTGGAGAGAGGTATGAGGCAAAGATGAGATTGCTTTTGCGGAGATGGATTGATGCTGAGCTGTTGCGGTCGTGATTTCGCTCCAACATCCCGATAAGACAAATAATCATTTTGAACCAGTTTCTCCTGAGGTGTGCTGTGTTTTACATCTGCTCAGTGTTATTGGCTCCAACCAAAATCTTCCATTTCTTTGCTTAATTGCTTTTGTCTCGTTAAGATTTTACCACTTTTCCACAGCTGTTTGGTATTTTCCGGGTATTTATAAGCCTAAATTTTTATTGTGATTCGGCTGTATATGCCAGTAATGTGGAGGCCTGTGTGTGTGTGTGTGTGTGTTTGCCTGCACAGATAGAGTAGTAAAAATCTGTCAGCCTGCAGGGTTGCTGACTT
Source organism: Neoniphon sammara (assembly GCA_900302535.1). Classification (NCBI taxonomy): domain Eukaryota; kingdom Metazoa; phylum Chordata; class Actinopteri; order Holocentriformes; family Holocentridae; genus Neoniphon; species Neoniphon sammara. The sequence goes on from OMKZ01055484.1 coordinate 13,028, forward strand.
CATATAACTGCTCAATGAAATGAACAGGCACTCAGGATTTTATGTGTTTACACTGTTCTGGAGGCAGTGAGGGGTAGTGGAGCAGCACTGCTAAGTTGGAGTGGATTTGTTCAACACCGAACTTTCCGTCGAGCTCAACTTCTTTCCTCATATTTTCTGTTCTCTCATCTGTATTTTCTCTTTTCCTGTTTTCACTCCACCCATTATTTGCCTCGAGCCTCACTGCGATCTCTCCTTTTTTCTCCCTCCAACGAATCAAAGCAGTGGCAGTGATATGTTTGAAAAAAAAAATGAACCAACGATTTACTGAATTACTTAAACCAACAAACAAAAGTGTAGAGAGACACTCGGTCACAGCGTATCAGATGTGACTTTCTGCCTGTTTGCCTGTGTTTCTCTGCAGAGGGTGTGACGGTGGACTCGGTGAGGTCAGACATAGACCTGATCCAAACTGAATGGGACGTGTGCAGGAGGGAGCTGCAGGCAGCCCGGGAACGGGTCGGCGTCCAGACCCGTTTCAGAGCGCTGTCTGCAGAGCTGGCTGACATCGACCGGGCGCTGGAGGAGCAGGACGCCTGGCTGGACTCAACCTCGGCTGTGGAAACGTACGACGAGGACGGGCTGAAAGGCCTGAGTGGAGAATGTCAGGTAGCAAGCAAACATCTCGACTCCAGTCCCCCCTTCTGTGACTTCTGCCATGATTTCTACCTTTATTTCTCTCCCTCTTACGTTTTAATTTCAGCTCGCTCAATATACAACTCAATTCAGATTACTTACATTGGCTTTATTTATCCTCACAGGGAAATTTTCACTGCAGGCATAAAACACACATTAAAAACCCACACTAATATATGGTGCAGTGAATAGGTAGACAATGTTTCAGTTGGATTCAATCTCCTCCTTCCAAATGTATAAAGAAAGAAACAAACAAACATTAGGGGTACCACAAATGCATGTAAAATCAATAGAAGCGGTCAAACAGAGCACGATGGAAGTAACTTTGTTTTGTGTGGTGCAAACTGAGGCACTAGAGTCGACATTTTTCAACTTGAGTAATTGACATATTCACCTTACGCAGCAAAACGAAAGCCAGTCTGCTTGAAGCATGACTGTATCCAGATTTTTTATTTTTTTCCCCAAAATGGATGGCATGCCCACCGTAGCGGTGTGTGGTTTTCCTAAGCACAATGACATGTCATTCATTTACAGAGCAAGTTTATAAAAGCCAGATCACTCAAAGAAGACGAAGGTTGTGCTCCCAGGCAGATATGAAATAATTAAAGTGCAAGCATGATAGAATAGAAAAATATAACACTGAAGCACAGTTTCAAGGTCGGCTTTAAAATGAAGAAGTCAGGAAAAATGTTAAACAAAAGAACAAAACACAATGGCTGGCTGTTTGCTATTGTGGCTGTTGTGTCAAGTTGTGTGAAGTCACCAGTCATGCTTGTATGTCATCACACCAATTTCACTGTATGTATGCCGCATGTGCACACATACAGCAGTAATGCACGCAGAATAACTTAAAAAAGCATCATTTGTGAGATGGTCCATTCAATAACAATAAATGAAATAGCAGTGCAGGCATTTATTGCTCTGATTATTTGCTGTGGAGGTTGGATGACAGTTCACCAGCTGCTGAGGATGAGGGTGAGAAGGCGAAAAAGGGCTTGGATCGACATCTCTCTCTAATATATCTATTCAATCTGCAACCTCGGAGTCTCTCTGCTGTTGTTGTTGTTGCTGCTATCCTCCATCATTTGTTTTTGCGGGCCATAGTGATGTGTGCCTGTGCAATAACAAAAAAAAAAAAAGGCAGTGAACATGCATCCAGTGTGGACCACTTTTGAAAGTTACCCAAAAGTTTGAAAAGACATAACCATGTCAACAAATATGACAACCTCATGCAACTTAATAAAATTTCTCCACCCTCTCGTCCCTCCTCGTATCCCTCAGTCCCGATTGGTCGAGGTCGCGGCCCTGAGCCCACGAATGGAGCAGCTGTCTGCAGAGGCGGGGTCACTGGGAGCCACGCCCACGCTGAGAGACAACATGGTGGTGGTTTCTGCCCACCATGCCTCCACACTGCAGCGGCTACAGCGCAGAGAGCAAGAGGTCAACGGAGGTAAACTCAAAACAACCACAATACATCAATATAATGCATTAAGCAGTGTAGAGAGAACCATGTGCCAAAGGTGTGAGAGCTACAGGTTGGTATATTCCACCTTTCTATAAACAAAGAACTATTTTCCTCTCAGCGCTCTTGCTTCAAAGTGTTCCGGTTTATAGGGAGACCTGAAGAGTGATGGCTGAGATCAGCAGAGTCCAG
>OMKZ01055485.1:20710-34691 GCA_900302535.1 Neoniphon sammara
TCTATTGTGTTCACTTCACTGCTATCATGTTAGGTGTTACTGCCAAATGGGGTTTTAAAAGTATTCCCCCAGTAGAGTCTCCACCAGTAGATCATGCATTTGGACAGGTATGTGTGTGTGTGTGTGTGTGTGTGTCCGCACCGACTGGGCCTGACAGCCTAAAATGTTTTGTGCACAGTTTTGACTGTATGAGGAAGAACCTGTTGTGCTTGCAGTGATTCAAAAACTTTGAAAACATTTGTTCTCGCTACTCCTGCTCCCTCACTCGATTCATTGTCTAGCTTGCTCGACCATCACTGCTCTCTCCCGCTCTCTCTCTCTTCGCATACTACTGGACCTATCAGCCTAATAGGGTACTTATTTTTTATCCTATTGCAGCCGTGTTCACTCTGATCGCAGGTGAAAAAATGTAGGACGTGCCTTGCATTTTCTGGGTGAGTTAATAAAACACACTGCTGATGAAGAAAGTCAACAGAGCACAGAGCAGACACACAGGAGAACAACACTGTAAAAAGTGTCAGAGGCTGTCAACAAGAGGAGTTTAAAATAGGTTAAATAGCCTGATGCTTCAACACTAAAAAATGAAGTGCAAAACAGCTGTCAAACATTAGCGGACTAATTTGCCTAATCTTCTCCTGTCTTTGGACGAATGACAAGATCAAAGCCATAAACCCCTCTCACCCTCTCTACAATGAGTTGTGGCACAAAGCAATAACATCTGTCTACTTTATATAGACACTGTGTTCCCACACACACACGCCTGGAGGAGGTCTGGACTCTACTGAGAACACTCCTCTAGTTTTATTTATTTATGTTAAGAGTGTTTTTATGTTGGCATATTTTGATGAATTTTCGGATCACCTCATATATAAACTAAAATGTGTTTCTCTACAGTTGGTCCAGCTCTCCCCCTTGTGTGAGCAGCCCGTACTCCAGATAAAGTTTATCACCTCTCCATTACTGCATGGGATCTAGAAAATATACTGTAGCTCGCTGTTTGTTTTTATACATTTTTTATTACGCTGAACTTTTGTAGCATGGACAAAAGACTGTGAAACGGCCCTTACTTAAAAATGAAACATTTGTTATGAGAAAGAAGAAGAAAGAAAGATTTTGTATTTGAGTTGTGGCAAACTGTTTTATTGAGTAGTGAGTCATAAATAAGCATAGGTTCACAATGAATAAAAAATGATATTAGACTAGAAAACTATATCAGCAGTATAATTCATAAAGTTTCCATTGCAAAATGTATTGTTTTGTGCCCAAGCTCGCACGATTGCGACGTGACTGTCTAATAAATCCAAACTGTTTTACTTTATTTACCTTTGTTGTTGCTTGTTATTTTTGAGAGGGGTTTAGCATCAATAAATGTAGATGGCAGACCTCTCGAGACTGGTTTAGTTTCAGTGCTAGATGCCTGTTCTTTGAATTTACTGACTAAATTTGAAGTAATTCATGAATTTTTCAAGAGTACTTGTACGTAATGACAACAATATCGATCAGTGCGCTTGAAATCGTTAAGCGTATTGACATTGCCTCTACGATCTTGAATGAATCTACAGTGTTAATCTGACAGCATGTTTTGTACTTTTGATCTCTGCGCCACTATAACAGGCCCAATTAAAACCCACCCCTCCCATGCTTCAAACCAAACCAGCCAGTCCAGAGAGAATAGAAAAGAGACATGTAGACTTTTTAAGACATGACAAAGATTTTCCCTTGTTTTTAAAACTTCACACAAAAAGCAAAAAGCCCGGTTGCTGATTCTGTAAGTGAGGCCATCGCTACCGCTTGGTGAGATTGGGTATTTATTTCTGGACCACAGCTAGAGCCAGAAGTGGGAATTTTGCATGACAATACCTGCTGTAAGCCCAAGCACAGCGAGCATTTCTCCCCTTAAGCGTGTGATTCTTATGAGAGCTGAATTTTTTCTCATCTCATCAAACAACCCAAGGGCACCAAACATCTACCCATGTTCTCAAGTACTTTCTTGGCCAGGAGAGATATTTAGGCTTATAAGACTGTCAGTGACAGTGTGCCAGATCAAGTATTGGCATATCTAGGTTGTCTAGACACAGCAGGTGTCTCAAAATAGAACCCATTTATTTCTGTCTCCCAGCTTCTCAAATGTTTTTGCTTTCCAGCCAACCAACATTGACTGCCAAACACTATTGAATGGCAAAAGCAGGCTGCTATCTCCTACAGCAAAGTCTGCCCCTAAAAATAGAAGCGTTGATCTCAAACTAATTTGTTTTTTTGGGAACATTTACTTTGTCCTGATACTTCATAGGTCACATGACCAAAGTGAATTCACTCTGAATTAAGCTTTTTCATTGTAAGGATGTCACATGTTTAGATCCTGGACTGCAAAAATCTAGAAAACAGAATGGATTAATTTGAAATGACTGCTCAAATAATGTAGGACACTGGCTAGATTGTACACGTCTCTGGGGATTAGTCAAGTATCAACAAACCTCAGACTTCCATTCATCTCAGACAACATACAAAAAAAGTCATTCGAACTTGTCAATGTCACCTTTTGATGGGCGGCCCCCCAGTGATCGATCACTCTTGACAGGGGTCCTCCCTCAGGAGTGAGTGTCAGAGCTTGGCATTTCATCTGCAAAGTAGCTGAAGTGACTGACTACTTTCTGTGCAATGCAGTCAGAGTTTGGAGTTTTCTTTTATACAGTGCTCACAGAGCCATATCGATCATGGCGTCTGAAATCTTCATGTGTATTGATATTGCCTCTGGGCTATTTTTATTTTTTAAATTTTTTATTTTTTTTGCCTGCACATGTAAAGCTCATCTTGTTGTCTTTGGCATATCTGCTTTGATGAAATATAGTTTACTTCAAGCCTCCTTCAGCAAACTCTTCACCTACGCTATTCTGGTAACCTCAGCTAAGTCAGAAAGCAACTGAACAAAGTGGGTTTGACAGGGAAATAATAATAGACTTGGAAATGACTTGCCTGAGTCACAAATCAATCGAATAAGCAGTGGCTTTTTATTACAGAACAGCTCTGTTTGCAAAAAAGAATAAGAACGTATATATGTATATATATTAGAACATTGTCTGCTCAGCTCATAGATATTCGGAAAACGACGATCAGCTCAAACTTGCTTTAGTGCAGAGGCAGAACAAAAGGATCCGACTGAACTTGTCAGTGTCATCGTTTGACGTTTCCTCCTGCGACAATTGATGGGCGTTAATGGAAGAGGAGGCGTTGTACTGGGAAATAGCTGTGAAGGCACACCTGATCCACAAGTCACTCCGGTGCCCACCAACGCTACGACAGCCTTGACAATGGCGCCGATGCTCACAAACACACACACACACACACACACACACACACATGAATGCTGCTCTCCAAGGTGAATGCATCAACCACTTCAGTTCTGTTCTGCAAGGCAAATGAGGGGCATGAATCTGTCATTTCAAGGCTTGAGTTACTTGCTTTGGTTTCTCACTCCGTCTATCCATCAGTTGCTCTTCCTCCTCTTCATCTCTGCTTGCCTTCCCTGTTATGGCTCCCCTCCAGCATGACTCACACACTCACACACACACACACACTTTTCCCAATGGGAAACAAATTTGTTGATAACGTTTCTTCACAGATATGCCTCCAATCTCCCCGTAACAATCTAATTTGCTGCCTTAGTGTTAAGCGTGAAGCCTGGCACAAAGTTAACAAACTACTTTTCACTTTTCTTTTTTTTTTTTTTTTTTTTTTTTTGCTGCAGACCCTTTGAATTTGCACGCCGCTTCATTGAGTTGTTTGACTTTGACTTTGAGCATCATAAATACTAAGATGTGCCGCGAAAACGAAATGGACTTGGCTTCAGTTCACAGCTTTCCTGCTGTCTGATCCCCTTTCCCTCTGGAATCATCGTCACCAATAAACCTTAAGCCTGCCAAGTGACTGACAGCCAACGCTGCCCTTCCAAGCCAGAACGTGAAATGATATATTCTGTGCTTTATATTTCGTCAGTCTCACAAGTGATTTCATTCCCCTCCTGCTGGGTCAATTAAAAAAAAAAAAAGACAATGTATGACTGAGACACACATCGCAATCTTTTCATTTCAAACTTCATCTCAGCTTTGATAAAATATAGATTTTGCATCAGCAGATGGATGGGACTCAGCTGTTGATACAGTGTGAGTCAGAGATCGCCGGCTGTTCAGAGGCCTGTGATCATGGAGTCTTGCTGTTCGCTCTAGGTGTCCAAACTCCATGACCGACCACTGTGCAAGCCTGGCATGAGATCAGACATTCTTTGCAGCGGCACGGGGACACCATTTCCTTTCCATTAGTTTCACATCATGTATAGAATAACCTCTCACACGCTGCAATTGCTTCGGTGCCATTTTTATTCAGCACTGAATTTTGTAGCCACCAAATTGAGCTATGCACATTTTGTTACAAATGAATGCTGTGGTGTGATGACTTTAAATGATAGGATAGGATGGCATGTGGAATTACAGTAAATACTGATCTGGTAATGAAAAGGCCTACATGAAATGAGGTGCCACATGCTGGATAAAATCAGCAGTCAGTGTCGCACAGCATGACCTTTACAAACAGATCATTAATTCTGAATATTTTGGCATCCTGAGGGAATCTCATGTAATACCGCTGTTTGTTTTATATTAGTGCCCCTCGACTACGGATTCCAAGAAATCTCAATTTTAACAAGTATTTTCAGTTAATCTTGTTTTTCTTAAAACAGGTGAAAAAATCAGCCAGTGGGGTGAGATAATCCCACTTGTTTCCAATGCTAATAAACAGAATTTTCTTGAATCAAGGGGCATTTTCTTGATAGTAGTGGGCTGATCTGCCTTATCCTGCCTTGTTTCAAAAAAAAAAATCCCTGCAACAAGTGAAACTGCATTGGAAACAAGTGGGATTATCTCATCCCACTGGCAGATTTTTTCACTTGTTAAAAAACAAAACAAAACAAGATTTTAAGACTGAACATGAGACTAAATGAGATTTTTTATTATTTTTTTTTGCAGTACAAATACAAATGCAAAATCACATCTTTCATATATGCTTGGAACACTGCTGCTGTGCCCTTGATTCACACCCAGGAGGAACTGTTTGGAAAGTGAAACACAATGTAGAAAACAATAGGTTTATAGTGGCCAGAGGCTACTGCTGCAGTAGCGTGTTACTCCTGATAGTTTCACCAGGTGTCAGGGAACAGCTTGGCGCTGTCTGTGGATATCTGTGTTGTCACTGTAAAGCCAATCGAAGCAGACATATATAATCTGTTGTTGTAGTAAGCATAGTTACTGTGGCAGACTGTGGGTGTCACCTCCAATCACACTTCATATCGCTAAACATTGGCATTGACGCCTCACTGAGATAGGATAAATGATGCAGGGGGAGGTGTGGAACGCGAGACAAGGATGGATTGGCATGGTTTCTCTCAAGGTGGCCCGTCTGGCCACGGTTCATCGTGCTGCCTGCAGTCTTGACTTTCTCTCTTTCTGTTTCTTTTTGTCTGTCTCTCCCTCTCTTTCTTTATCATAATGCTGGATTTTTCATCTTTTTTTATTTTTAGATTATTTATTATTTTTTCATTTCAAGTTCAGTTAGGTTTTAGCTTGTTTTCTGTGTGGGTTTGGTCATTTTAAACCGGCGGTATTTGAGTTCAGAATCTCTTCACAATCCTGAAACTTTTCTTTGTGGAGACTTTTTGAGACGTTATGTTAAAATCAATACCAACTTGTGTGAACCAGCTCTAATATTGAGTAGGAGTGCAAGGCCAAGGCAGGTGGTGGCACTACGCTGAAAAGGCCAGATTCTAAGTCTAAAGAGGTCAACGGCAAAGTGAAGTTAGACCATTTAACAAAGTCCAAAACAAGACTCTTTAAAATGTCATACAAATGGCTAGAGCAAAACTTCCTCCAGAGCAGGAGGGGTTCATGGAGACCAAACAAGTCCACCTACAGTGTAGTACCTCGGTACCTATAGACGGACCTCAGTACACAATTAGCTTTCAGAAAAAAAAAAAAATCTAAAATCCCGTTTTTTCACCAAGTCTACCTTTATCTTTTTATTTTAAAGTGTTTTTTTTTAACACTGAGGATTCACTGTAGTTTTCTCGCTTCCCCCCAACACAAACACACACACACACACACACACACACACACACACACAAAGAAACACAGCCCAGCCCAAAGTAACACCTAAACTCATTTGCGCTACAGATCTACTATCTAGATTTATGAGTCCTGCGTCTGCGACCCAAGAATGAGAATGAAATTGGACACATTTGTACAGTGTTGTATAAACACAGTCACAGTGAAAGGGAACGTGTCCACAATGAAACATCGCACTCTCTCACACACTCACACACACACACACACATACATTTCATTCACTGGGTGTTTGAGAAGAAATGCTGTCCTGCTGCTGGCCGCTCTGTACTGCCAGCTTGTGTGTGACGTGACGCCAGCGCCCAAGACCTCCCCACCAGTGATTCATTGCTTTAATCACTCCAGCTCTCCAACCTCTTACCAACCATGGCTGGGTTTGACACATCACTGCCTCTGTGGAGCCCTCGCGCCATTTGTTCTATTTAGGGCACTGTCGCTACCCTTGTAGACAATTAGGTGTTAGAGGTACAGTGTGTTGTGTGCGGGCCCGGAAAAATATAGCCCAGCACAGGTCGAATCACTGTGAAGATTGGTATGTGGTTGTCTCCAAGGAAAGGTGATTTTCTTGCACACCTTTCCTAAGAGCAATATTCTATTAGTAGCATAGCAAAGAAGCCGGAGAAATAATAGTAGATATATATATCTTACGTATTTATCTGTGCTTTATTTGCCTGCATGCAATGACAACATCTGTTTGTCTGGTTATCTGTTTCTTCCCCTCCTGTCTTCCTCTGCCCTCATCTCACTCTGTTTAACTCCGGGTGGTCTTAACGTTATATCCGCAGCCTCGGTGCAACAGCAGCCTTTATAAACATCTATCGATTTTGCCTCCGCCTGTCTTTTTATTGCTACACGAGGTGGAAAGTGCAAAGGATCAATCACTCCTCTTTTCTTCATTGCCACCTTAGGGTGAGGGCCTCAGTGGCTGCTGCATACAGCCACAGCAGTGGATGAATAAGTTGCTTCATATACCAGATATGTTGCTGTCACTGTCCCAGTGGGAAGACCGAGGGCAAATGAGTATAAAAAAACATTTTTTTGTTAAGTGCCAAGATGTTTGTTCTGTGAATTGTTTCAACAGTGGCATGGATGGGTAGATGATGCTGTATTCTTGATGAAACATATTGTGGGAAAGAAGCCTCATAAATGGCTAAGACCCAGTCTCAGAGTATATGAGGGCACTGACCTGTATGGGGTAAATAGGGCATACAGTGAAGTAAGGGGGGTGCGTTTTCAAATGCTAAGGAATGTGAATGTTTGGTCGTTGGCTGAGAAAGGCATCCCGGGATTCAGCTCTCGCAGAGACAAGAGGTTCAACATTACTCAGCTTCAAAATGAAGAGGCTGCTCATTCACTCGTACTTGTGCCACTTCTACACCGAGCACACAGGTTTCACTTCAAAACACCTCCACTTTAACAAGTCATTTAGCCCCATATTCAGTGCTAAAGTCGCCTCGCTTACAAATCTCTCTCTCTCTCCACCCGACCTCTCACCCCCCCCCCATCAACACCACACACACACACACACACACACACACTTTTACACCAAGCAGGTTTCACTTCAAAGCATTTCCGCTTAAACAAGTTATTTAGTCCATTATTCAGTGTTAAAATCTTATTTTTCTTAAAACAGGTAAAAAAATAAATAAATAAAAATCTGCCAGTGAAATGAGAAAATCCCACTTGTTTCTGATCCAGTTTCACTTGTTTGAGGAGTTTTTCTAGGAACAACTATAAACATGTTAAAGAGAGGCTGATCAACTCACAAAAAAAAGACATGACACATGATTCAAGAAACTTCTGGAAACAAATTGATTCACATTAGGAACAAGTGAATCTACATAAACTAATTCACATGTTAAGGTGGATTTTTTTTTTTTGGTCACTGCTCGCTTAAAAATAAACTTACTTACTTACTTACTTTAAAAAAAAGTGACACAGTGACAAAATGAGTGACACTGTTGCTATAGTACCAGAAGTCCTGGGCCAGATATTTCAACTTCAAGGTTAACTGGTGTCACAATCTTCTAAGGTGACTGAAATGCAGCATTTTCCCTGGCCATCCCTCAGTACAACTTACATTACAACAGAGTCAAACAGTCCAAACAGTCCAAACAGTGGTGATTTATTGGTAATTTATCATATTACATAGGTTAACATTACAGAGGTTAGGGATTGCCAACCTAAAATGTAAGGCAAGTCCTGTATCATTGCACCTACATGCCTTGCAAATTAGTTAATAACCTATTTACACCTCTGCTGACTGGCGCCAAAGCCAATAATTACCCAGGATTGTTGCTGGGCTCAGAACACAGGACTGAAATGCTTGTTAATCTGTTTATACTGAGCTGAAGTCCCAAATGGTTGTGGGTTATAAAAGGGCTATCAGCCTCCTAGCTGGCTGATACCACTCAATCACTCAGTAAGGAGTTGATGATATTCCACTGAAGGATTTGTTTTTTGCTGTGTGTGTTAGTTATATCTGCTGGGTTTATGACACTGCAGCGCTTTGGATCATTTCTAGTCATTGTCGAGACTGAATTTACATGGCTTCCTGTACCTTTTCTGCATTGCTTTCCCCCGCAGCAGCAGTGCAGTATATTGTTCACTGATGTGACAGTGCATGAGTCGTTGCCCCATGCAGAGTAAGGTGAGGCTTGCAGCAAGTAGGGCATGCAGTGTCCACATCCCTCACATACTGAGAGATGTGGATGTTTAGCTGCCAGTGTGACAGCTGGGGCCCCAAAGTTCCCTGACTTGGCAAGTCTTTGCATCGGCACATATGCTACTCACAATTATTTATTAACCCTTTCATGCATAATAATGGTGATTTAAAGTGACAGTTCAGATTCTTACCCATATAGGGGTATTTGCTGCTCCACGCAAGTGAAATATATCCTCCAAGTTTGACCTGTCAACTCCTTCCCTGTCATGAGACTGAGTGCTTCACAGGGAGTGTGTTCCTCCAAAATCAATGAAGTGGATACAGACCTGAAAACATTATTCTGAGCAGCGTCCCAGAGTTGAAGAAATGTTTTGAGGGATGCACAACACGTTCGTCACTGAATCATTACCGACGCTCATTCCAGACTTCTTGCTTCCAAAATGGGGGAACTACTTTTTAAAGATGTGGTGTATTAATGAGGCGGATGCAGAGGTAGCCTTCACTCTCTTTACTGAGCCATTTATCACATTGCAGATCAATGTGTATGTTCGACCTACAACACCTTGAACTAGACTGTATTTCCAGAGGTCCAAAAAGCATAAGTAAACATAGTTACCATACAACATTGTGATCAATGTACCATGAAAGAAATCCTTCAAAACATTTTTATTATCATAGCAAAATAACCACCTCCACGGCGATAGGCTTTTACATGTGTTGCTTGGGTAAGAAACATATATCATGCATAGCTACCCTTAGTGATACTGTTAGCCAAACACTGCTACTGCTTTCTCCTTAGCTCTCATCTTACCTGTTGCTGCTAATAGCAGAGCATTACAACTTGATGTTTCATGAAATATATGCTTGGCTGTTGCTTGACCTGACACTACTTGTAGCTCCTTTAAACATTTCTAAACATTATGTGTGAGCCTAACTTGTGTTGTGGTGTAAAAACATTGCCTCTGTGATGTATGAAACACTATTTAGCTTGTTACTCCAACCACTTGAGTCTGTATACAGACATGGATGGCAATAAGCTAAACTAAATGGTGGTAAAGCATCATAAAATGACATGGTGTACCTTTAAATATTCCTTCTCAGTGCAGTGCATAGCTGTTTCCTGGAATCCCATTAAACCTCCTTAGATAAGTACAGCAGTCTGTGCATGATCACTTGCATTTTCCTTTGACATCTGGCCAAGAAAAGCCAGCCAAACTCATGCTGGCCCCAAAAAACTGGACCAGGGATAAGATGAAACCTTGAGTCATCTTCCATACAGCTTATCCAGCTTTTTGATTGGCAGAATAAATTCCCCTACTCCCCCTGGTGGGGGAGGCCGGATCCTAGACAGCAGCTAATCTTGTTCCACTTACAGTTAATTTACATCCATTGACTGGCAGAGAGGAGGAATTAGATCAGAGGCAGAGAATAGAATGAAGAGAGAAGAGAAGGGAGAAGCTCTCCTGTTCTCAGTCTTTCTTCTGACTGTCTCTCTCTCTTGCTCTCCCATCCCGCCCTCCTCTCTCTCTCTCTCTCTCCCTCTACACCACTCTACGCTCTCTCCACTGCTGCAAGATATAATAATCATGTTTGGAACATTTGCTATTTGTCTGGGGAATTGATTTTGAGTCTGTGTGTATTTGTGTGTGTTTATGTGTGTATGTTTGCATGCTCTTATGTGCATTCATGTGCATATGTGTGTATGCATTCATATGCGCATGCATGATCACAAGAAATTCACTGGACCACCAATGTTTGGAGAGGGAGGCAGCACTTGTGTATTTCTTCTGTCTGGATGGACCATGTGTACTGTGGCTGTCGGCCATCAAACACATGCTGAGTGGGACACGCTGCCACAGAGAGAATATTTCTGTTTAGATCACAATGAGGGAGTTGGCTCCGCTCGCTCCCTAGGAAGATGCTTCGAGGCGTGTGTCGCCTCTGTGTAAGTCATCCTTGCCCTGCTGTCATAGAATTGGATGGTAGGTCTGTCAGTCAGTGTCAGTATAAGGGCCCTTAGTGGCCCCTCCAGCCTTTTTGCCTCCGGCGTTCCTCAGTGATGCCATACTTAGATGACTGCTCCTTTCACTCCGAGGGTTGCTGGCTGTCAAAACACTCTGCTTAAAAATAGTGCCTATCTGGAAAAGAAAAAATGTGTGTGCGCACACGCGTGTGTGTGTGTGTGTCTTTAGGGGGAGGGGAGTTGGGTGGATTGTCATCACTACCCACAACTTTTCCTTAGCATTGCTACCAGTGACATAATGGTAAATAAAAAGGTGAGTAAACTATAGTATATCCTCCAGTCAGTGACAATCATGTGACATGACAACCACCAATATAAACCAAAAGCACTTATACGCTCAGAAAAGGATTAATTTATGCTTTGTTGCATCAGTTTGATACCACTATGATACTATTTATTTGATAAAAATTTGTGTCAGCACTGAAAAGGTGGATCCACCTTAGTATTCAAATAAAGTAAACTTCCACAGCATCCCTTATTGCAGCGCCAATGATCGAATGACACTGAACTTTATCTTTCTTCAGGAAAGCCTTGTACGCTGTGATTGGAGTTCAACCACACTGGCAGTGTGCAGGGTTTTTTTTTACACGCAGAGCATTTTATCATTACCAATGCACTTCCGACTGAAGATTATAAATTAACTATTTACCTGAACGCTGACGAACTTCATCTGATTAAGTGCTTGTTTACATGCACCCAAGCAAGTAATCAGAATAAAACTTGTTTTGAACGGTGCTGCTGAAGCATACCAAGATGTACATGCACCATGTGCTCCTGCGTTTGTTCTATCAAATTAAGCCTCTGTCTCAGTAGAATAAACTTCTGTAATTATTACACAAGTCTTCAACTACACGTGAGATAAGTATGTAAGTATCTGTTGCCACTGCTTGGAAACTTTCAAACATGAAGGAGTCAACAGTTTTAAAGGGGCAATAAGTAAGGTTTTTACTGCCCCATAGCAACAAAATTTAATTATGGAATTTAATAGGTTTAAAGGTTGATAACTCAGATTTGAGATTTCTGGATTTCAAAACTTTGTAGTCTGTACCAGCCTGTTTTGGAACAGAAACTCCAGAACTGAAAAATCTAAAGTATAAAACTAAAACAACAACAATAAACAGTAACATTAAGCAAGCCATTGAAAGCTCTTTTGTGTTCAAACCAGTTCAACCAGGTCATAGAGCCATATTCTTGTTCTGGCCGATGCAGCTCATCATCATGATTATGTGGGCATTGTAGTTTCCTTTGATTGTGTTGAAAGATGGCCACAGAAACCTGTTTTGTTTCTGTGTAAACAAGCCACTGCACATGCTCAGGAGCTTACTCCTCCAGCAGATACAAGAGCCAACACAGTCAGACAAGTTCTTACTAAAAATATGCCAGCATTATCCTTTAAGACACTTCAAATCCAGTGGTGTGGAGTTGAATAGAAGTGGGAGTGACCCATTTGGACAGTTAGACATACCTGCATACAATTTGTCTTCTATACAGTGTGTTTCTGTTTCAGTAGAAGCTGGTAAATGAACCAAAAGACTGACTGTGTGCTGAGGTGTGCGGGACAGCTGGCTGGATGATGGTGACCTGAGGGGTTTTAGGCTGCTGAATTTATCCCTGAAAGCAGGAGTATTGCTGTTGCATTTTTGCATTTGTTCTTAAGTTGATTTATGTTCTATTTTGAGTCCTATTTTAAGCCAAGACTTGAGAGTGACACTTCCAGCTCTCGACAAAAGAGGTTCAACAATACTCATTGCATGTGTGTGTGATTGTGCATGTGCATGTGTGTGTGTATGTGTGTGTGTGTGTGTGTGTGTGTGTGTGTGTGTGTGTGTGTGCATTTGAAACCCCTTGAGCTCAAAACCCTGGCACGGGGTGAATGTGGTACAGTGCCCAGCTTAATTTAGATGAATTTCCATTGCATGCTTGAAACAATGAGCGCTACTTCAATAAAACACTTTAATTGGACAGACTGATGCTGATACTTAACTATCAGGTGACATGAAGTAGCCTCTCTACAGACTAAGTAACACGAACTGTAACCCCAGCTCCATTTTTAATCCTAAACCCAAACCTAAGATTAGCCCTATGCCAGACACTGAATATGTATACACTTACTGTTTATATATCACATTTTATTGTGAATATCACCTGAAACTCACATTAAAGTCACTTGTCATAATCACTACAGTATCAGTATTTGACTATTTAAATAAAACATGACTGTAAATGTTTTCTTCTGAATGTTTTCATCTAAACTAAACTTATTAAGTATTTTCATTGGGCATGATTGGAAATGCTTTGTTTTCTTTGCTGTTGTGCTGGATGTGACATATGCAAAGTTTGTTCATTCTAAACTGTCACCATGTTTAAGAGCGGACCGGAAGTAGGGCTCCAATAAAAAGCCACTGTGTAATTTGAACCCTGTACATCAGTACAATAGTTAGTTTTACTGATATTTGCTTTCTTTTTTCTATAGCATAACTCTAAATCAGCAATGTTGCAATGCATGTTTGTGTGCTTTCTTTTCAACATGTTCTTTTTTAATTTAAGAACAAAAAACCAATTTACTATTTTTGTATTGTACTACTCTACCTGCCTTTTCAGTTGCCGCCCAGGGACAAATAAAGTGGTTTGAATTGAATTGCATTGAATTGAACAGCACTACAAATAACTTAACTTTATAAGTAATCTGTTGAGCCTTAAATTCCTTAAGTAATATTTTACACTTGGAAATAGTGTTTAATTAGTGTTTACTGTGGACAGTAATAGGGCTGGATTTGCTTTGGCCTTGGTCTCAACTTGGTCTCAAACCCCACTGGAATTGAATTGGAAGTGTCTTGATAAATAATTAAAATTACCCCATTAGTATTTAAAAAAATGACACTTTATTTAAGTAATTCCTTCTAAAAAAACAACAACAAAAAAAGTTGATTTGCCTGGGAAATAACGTTCAGTGACATCTAAAGGTGGATACTGGAAGCAGTACACGTGACAGGTGATGATGAAACTGCTTGGGCCTTTTGGGAAAGTCTTGTATGAGGCCTCATCTGCCTCAAACATGCATGGCCACGGTCCACTGCTTCCCTCCTGGCAGAAGACCGTCTCCTGGAACATCAAGGTTTAGCCAAA
>OMKZ01055488.1:6364-21218 GCA_900302535.1 Neoniphon sammara
AACTGAATCATGCATTCAATCCAGCTGGTTTCCCTCCCCCTCCCTTTTCCGACTAAATTTAACTGCCCTTCCATAACCTGGAAATTCACATTGGAGTAATAAATGCAATTGCTCAAACATGAGAACAAATTGGCTTTAGATGTCGTTAAACATGTCTAGCCAGGTTCAACTACAACTATAAAGACCTGAGCTAGGTTTACAGACCGTGTAGTACAGAAGTTAAAGGGTAATACCACACAATTTGAGAATTCACTCAAGTCATTCCATTTGGATCTGAGAAACTGAAGTCAGAAACCTGTACTTGGAGTTTTGAACCTGTATATCATCATGTATTAAATCCTGTGCCAATCCATTGACACAGAATTATGAAAGACGGTAAACAGCACCAAAAATGATTTACATGGTGTAAGATTTTCTCGTTAACATGGCAGTTCAGTAAAACATAGTGAAGCTTATTTCATACATTCATTTTATGAATCCACAAAATACGCTTTTATTTTTCGTTGGAGCAGTTTCAAAGTTTATGCTTGACATCTTACCAGGTTTTCTCTATTTTGTAGGTTATTGTTGTTTATAAAGGTTCCTATTTATCTTCACCATGGATAGAAGTAGCAAATTGCCTTTACTGCCCCGTTACTGTAATTGAGAGACTTTTTTTGTACTTGCCCCCTTTTTTTTTTTTTTTTGAATTTTTTCCCAAGTATGTCTGACTGAAACCCATTGGGGTAACCTTAAAACTAACTGGAATTTTAATTTTATCCATGATAGCAGAAACTATGGATCAGAAACTTCAGTGCAGTCACATTAGCGGATAATGGACATTTTTTATGTTTTTTATTAGCCTTTATTTATTTTTATTTTATCACAGTTGAGAAAATGGCATGCATTTCAGAATCTTATTTATAGACTTTCCAGTAACAGCTTATCAAGATGTATGCAATATTAACAGTGCATTTAAAGAGAAACAATAATAATGTTCTGGGAGGAGTGATTCATACTAGCCATAGCACAGCAATAATCTTCCCAACAAATCCCTTAACTGTTGTGTTAATTTATGATTTAGTTGTTTATGCACTCAAGTTTTTGTCACTCTTTTTCAGTTTTTCTTTTCAGTTAAAACAAGTTCCAACTCTCCACTTTTGTCCTGTTTACATTGCACAGAAAAATTATGTATCAGTGTCAGTTTTCTTTTAAAAGTTGGCGTAACAGTAATTTTTACACTCAAGATGTTAAATGAGCCGCTTTTTACTTATACTGAAGTAGCCGTTTTACACCAGTGACAGCACCTCTGTGTAATTCAAATTTTGGTACCTGCTCTTCTGATTGAAAAGGATATTTTGGTATTCTTTGCATCCCTTGCACTTCACAAGCCCCCCATTCCAGGCTGCAGACAGGCTGAAGGCCAACATGAAAGCCAGTTTATAAATGACAGTACATTTGCTGCTGCTGTGCCTGCTTTGTTCTGCTTCCCCTAAGTCCAACCCTTCACACCATTGGCTGTCAATAGCTAGGTCAGTGGATGACCTCACTGCGAACCCACAAGCTTTATAAACGAGCCGAGGACACTAAACCGGGATAAATCAGCTGAAATTCAGAGAATGATCAAGGATGGCGGTGTAGATAATTAATGATTTCTCTTTTTCTGTGCTTAAAAAAAAAAAAGTCCCCCACCGCCACAGCTGACCAACATTAGTAATAAATTCCTCATGGTTTGACAACATGTTGGGTGGACTCTCTGGCCAGGCTTAGGCTCAGCACTGTATAGCCCCTTATTGTCCCATAGGTTTTACATTACAGTTGGGACTGAGTAAGTCCCAGAGAGCTCAGGATCCCACATCACTTTCTCTCTCTTTTTCTCTCCCTCACACACACAGACACTTTTCCCCCCTTTTTTGGGCTTTGCTCCCACACACTGTTCTGGGTCACAAAAACTGATCTACAAATCCAGCCTGTTAGGAGAAGAAATACAGGCTGCTATCGAATTAGCGTTGCAGTTGTGTATGTGTCACTATTACATGTCGACGCATGTTTTCCTTCGCTGAGTAAAGCTGTTGGCCTCAGCGCACCCCAGCTGCTGGGGGGCTGAGCACTCTCAGTAAATATATCAGTTTTCGTTCTGTATTATACTTTTGTGCTATTTTTTCTAGAGATGATCAGTCATTTTAACCTGTCACAGAGGAGTTGGCAGTCTTAACTGTTAGGCTGGTGGTATTTACTGCCTCGCTGTATGTCATCATTCCTCTTGAAGGCGAGGCCTGGAGCGGCAGGAATCATTGATGGCATGGGGAAATTCACAGCTGGATCGGGGTGAGTTTGGGACGGTAGGAGGGTGTGGTGAAAGTTGGCATGGTGCAGATTCAAAGGAAACCCCACCAGTAGAGGCTCTCTCTCTCCTGTTGAAGCTTTCTCCTTCTAGGTTGGCAGGTGTCGCAACAGGTAGTGGAGGTAGATTTCCAGAAAGTGTTACAGTTTCCTACATCTGGCGGTATTTGTACACTGTCACCAGCATGACCAGCGCTCTCAGGCAAATCCAGTTCATTTTAGGTGGCAGTGGAAGTCTGTGTGCCCTCTTTATACAGAGAAATAACAATCTGAATGCCTTTTCAAGTACTGTATTCCATTAATATGGAATTTGGGAATGATAATGGGAACTATGAAAAAATGTTCTCAAATTAACACCAGAAGAACCACAAGGGCAAGCGTGTCTCTATGACAAATATTTGGATTATCCCAATACAAAACTCCCTTCAGAGGATTTGGGGATTTTGAGCTTTTAATCTTTTTCTGCCTTTTGTTCGGAAAGGCATTGTTCTCATCTCAGTGTCAGTCATTTTGTTTGATTTTACCATCCGTTTGCTGAGGCACATCTGTGCCATCTGGACCGAGGTGCGGTGATGTATCAGTTGGATTAACAGAGTCTGATGTATTTAATTTAATTTAATTTTTTTTACTTTATTTAAACTTTTTAACTTTTAACTTTTTTTTATTAATTAGTAGCCACTACTGTCTCCAGAACTATGTACTGTGTTAAGTATGCAGTCAAGGAATTTTTTTTATGTTCTGCTGTATTAATAGTGCAGGCTAATTTGTTTCATTATATCAGAATTGAATTAAGTGCATTGAATTGCAGTGTAGACAGGATGTAAGTTAATTTATGTGCTGCTTTGTGTTTATTGTTCAAAAGGAATAGTGCATATACTTGAATTGAACAAAGCCTGATTAAAAACACGGGTCCCTTTGGATTGGGTTGTCATGTTGTGTGCAGCAAACATAGGAAACAGGCAAGTAACTTATTACATTTCATTTGCTGTCAGCCTCTAAAGCCTTGTCATTAGCACAGACAAGCTTAGGAGTACAATGATCACATTTACACCTACAAGACATCTCTCAGCACCTGCTTAAGGAGGGGCAGGAAGCTGAGCATCCTGCAGAGAGCATTACTTTCTGCCTGGCATTGGCTGTACTACTACTGTTTTCATACCTTGCTTTTACTCTGAGGTGAAAAAAAAACTTCATGTTGAAAATGTAATAACCCTAATCCAGCTAAGTCATCCTCCAGGATATCCTTGTGATTCCAAACTGCAAATGTCACTGTTGTTGGTTTAGCCCAGGATCTGGTCTCCTGATATTTGTGTGCTAAAGCAAAGCTGTGGAGACCAACTGTCAAGTGATGTGTTGTTGATTTTGTCTCAGATACTGCCATTGGTGTCTCCTTTTTAATATGAGTTGTTTTATGTCATTTTAAACCTTGCGAATAGCACTGTCACTCAATGCTGTTGCTGCTCAGCTTTAAATCTGTTTGGTCTTGTCCAACCACTTCCCCAACTAAGAGAAGTAGATAAAAGTTTTTGAAGTGGCATTGCTAACACTGATCGAGTGAGGAGCTACGTTGTAATTGTAACCAGTCTAAAGGGCATTTATACTGGAGTATTTACCTCTTATAGATGTTACATCCTATCTTATAGAGTTACTCCCCAGTCAAAGCACTGCAATCTACGGCAAATTTCATTTCATTTTATTTATTATTTATACAGGAAGAGCTTAAAAGTAACATTACAGATATAAAAAACATTACAGTTAAACTGGCCTGACTCAGTTAAAACTGATTTACAGCAGGTTCCTGTTCTGCAGTACATAAAAGACAAAACTACACCACAACACAGAATAACACCAGACAATCACAAAAACAAAACAAAGCATACACCACCACACTGACACAACGGGGAAAATGGGGTATAAGTTGAATCAGTGAATACAGGTGTAGTTTTCCCTCAGGTAACGTTTATAGGCCTGTCTGAAATGTGTAATGTTATTGCTCTGATGCTGAGAGGGATCTCAATCCAGATCTTAGTGTAAGTGTGAAAAAATTATCTTTGACCATAGTTATTTTATACCCTGGTATTGGAATAAGTGCCTGAGAGACTGATCTAGTAATGTGTTCTGGTCTTGTGTTGTGTCTTGGAAGTAGTGCAGTAAGTGTTGCGGCACAGTTATTATTTAGAATCTGAAAATAAAATTTAATGGCTATTGTATTAGTATAATTCTGAAAAGACAGAGCGTTAGAGTATGAAAGTGCAATAAAGTGATGAGTCCAGGGGGGAAAGTTACCATGTATCTTAAAAGCTCTATTGTAAAGTCTTACTATTGGTTCGACGATTTCCTTTGTAGTGAGAGACCAAATATGAGGACAATAGGATATAGTTGAAAGAATGATTGCATGTAAATATGTATCTGAGACAGTATAAGTAAGGTATGGTCTAATCTTGTTATATACATACAATTTCTGATTGAGCTTCTTTGTTAAATTATAAATGTGATATCGATAAGTGAGATGAGACTCAAGAAACACTCCAAGATATTATTATTATATGTTTCTGTGATGGTCAGTGTTTGGTTTGCAAAATATATATGACATAGATAAAGATTTATTTGAGGAATGAGAATACACGCATTCTGTTTTCTTGGCATCCATCCATCTATCCATCCATTATCTTCTGCTCATCCGGGGCTGGGTTGCAGGGGCAGCAGTCTGAGCAGGGACACCCTCTCCCCGGACACTTCCTGCAGCTCTTCTGGGGGGACCCCAAGGCGTTCCCAGGCCAGCCGAGTGACATTGTCACGCCAGCGTGTCCTGGGTCTTCCTTGGGGCCTCCTTCCGGTGGGACATGCCTGGAAGGGAGGCGTCCAGGGGGCATCTGATACAGATGCCCGAGCCACCTCAGCTGACTCCTCTCGATGTGGAGGAACAGCGGCTCTACTCCAAGCTCCTCCCGGGTGACAGAGCTCCTCACCCTATCTCTAAGGGAGCGCCCTGCCACCCTGCGGAGGAAACACATTTCAGCCGCTTGTATCCGGGACCTCGTTCTTTTGGTCATGACCCAGAGTTCATGACCGTAGGTGAGGGTAGGAACGAAGATTGACTGGAAAATCGAGAGCTTCGCCTTTCGTCTCTCCTTCTTCACCACGACAGACCGATACAGCGACCGCATTACTGCGGCCTCTGCACCGATCCACCTGTCAATCTCACAATCCACCCTTCCCTCACTCATGAACAAGATCCCAAGATACTTAAACTCCTCCACTTGAGGCAGAAACTCTCCCCCAACCTGGAGGGGGCAAGCCACCTTTTTCCGGTCGAGTACCATGGCCTCGGACTTGGAGGTGCTAATTCTCATCCCAGCCGCTTCACACTCGGCTGTGAACCGCCCCAGTGCATGCTGAAGGTCCTGGCTCGAGGGAGCCAACAAGACAACATCATCCGCAAAAAGCAGAGACGAAATCCGCTGGGTCCCGAACCGAACCCCCTCTGGCCCCTGGCTGTGCCTAGAAATTCTGTTCATATAAATAATGAACAGAACCGGTGACAAAGGGCAGCCCTACCGGAGTCTAATGTGCACCAGGAACAGGTCCGACTTACTGCTGGCGATGCAAACCAAGCTCCTGCTCTGGTTGTACAGAGACAGCCCTCAGCAGAGGGCCTCCAACTCCATACTCCCAGAGCACCTCCCACAGAATGACGCAAGGGACACGGTTGAATGCCTTCTCCAAGTCCACAAAGCACATGTGGACTGGTTGGGCAAACTCCCATGAACCCTCAAGCACCCTGTGGAGGGTATAGAGCTGGTCCAGTGTCCCACGGCCAGGACGAAAACCGCATTGTTCCTCCTGAATCCGAGGTTTGACTATCGGCCGAATTCTCCTCTCCCGTACCCTGGAATAGACTTTTCTTGGCATTGATAGTTAAATGATTAGATTTCACCCAATCATGTAAATACTAAAAATCAGAAGAGAGTTTTGAATTCATGACATCTCGTTTTGAATCAGAAAGAAAAATTACAGTATCATCTGCATATAATAAACAACTTGAGTATTTGCACACAGTTGGAAGTAAAGTAAAGGAAAGTAAAGGACCCAAGATACTGCCTTGTGGAACTCCTGTGTGACAAGTTATAAAAGCGGATATTGCATGATCAATTTTAACCACTTGAGACCTATTAGATACATATGAAGAAAGCATTGTTACCACAGAAGAAAGTTGAAATGAACTGAGTTTGTTCAATGGAATCTGATGATTCACTGTATCAAAGGCTTTACAAAAGTCAATAAAAACAGCTCCAGTAACATGGCCTTTGTTAAGTGAAATATGTACAGTATTTGTTCAGTAAAAAATAATAATGCAGACATGGTTGATCAAGTAGAGCGAAAACCACACTGAAAATCACTTAAAAGATTATTGCTTTCAAGATGATTATGTAGTTGATTAAACTGAAACATCTGTACACACTGCTGTGCACTGCTGACACTGCTGTTATGTAGATATTTAAAAAGTGTTACGGCCGTCAGTATGTGCTGTGTGTTTTTTTGTGTTGTCTCTCTCTGCTCTCCTCCTGTGTCTCCAGGTCCCGCGAACCACTGTGCCATCCAACGGTTCACTGTCTTGTTATGTTTTGTGTTGGAACCGTTGTCACCAGCAGGTTGGTTTCAGTGCACCTTTACTGTGTGTTTTGTGGCACTATGCTGGCTGCTGGTGGGTGTACCGGATTTGGTAAACTTACTTCCTTTTGGAGGAAGTGTGCAGGCATGATTGCCTGGCTTAATGTTGTAGATTGTATAAATTGTCATTGTTGATTGCCTGATTGTATGTTTAATAAATATTTCTTTACTGATACAACTGTTTCCCTGATTACCTTTGCCCGATTTTAACATCAGTTGTTACTCCTCATCCCCTAAACTAAATGGGGACGTAACATATTTGGGGGCTCATCTGGGATTCCAGAGAAGCTGTCAAGGATGAACTGACTGCCCCCAAACTTTTGCCTGCCGCTACTGCTGTATCCCTGGTCTACAGCCCTGTTGCCTGTGTTGATGAGGATGGCTTATCATTGGATAATAGTGTTCAGTCCTGTGGTAGGTTGTTGAACTCAGAAATTCTGTCCAACCTTTCCACTCATTTGTCCTACCTCTCTGACTCCCAGGGGAAGGACATAGCAGACCTGATTTGTGCCTATTCAGTTATTTTCAGTGATGTTCCCTCCCGTACAACAGTACTTGAGCATGACATTGATGTTGGGAACACCACTCTGATCAAGCAGCATGCCTACTGCTGCCCCGTGTTAAAGAGGGAGTTGATGAGGAAAGAAGCAGAGTATCTGCTTGAAAATGGCCTTGCCGTACCCAGTCACAGCCCTTGGAGCTCTCCATGCCTGCTGACTCCAAAGTCCGACGGGACTCCCCATTTCTGCATGGATTTCCAGAAGGTAAATGCTGTCACTGTGCCTGACTCATACTCATTGCCCCGCATGGAAGACTGTATTGATAACCTTGGTTCAGCAATTTTTATCACCAAATTAGACCTACTAAAAGGATACTGGCAGGTCCCTCTCACTCCTCGAGCTTCCGAGATCTCTGTGTTCATTCTGACCACTTCCTGCAGTATTACTGTGATGCCTTTGGTATGCGTAATGCCCCAGACACTTTTCAGTGGCTTATGAATACCGTGCTCAGTGATGTCCCGAACTCTAATGTCTATCTAGATGATGTGGTGATACATTCTGCCCGATGGGAAGAACATGTCGAGGTGCTGAAAACTGTGTTTGACCGGTTGGCCAAGGCGTCCCTGACACTCAACCTCGCAAAATGTGAGTTTGGGAAAGCTGTGATTGTCTACCTGGGAAAACAAGTTGGCCATGGGCAGGCGCGCCCTGTGAACGGCAAGGTAACAGCCATTCTTTCATTTCCTGTGCCGACCACCCAACGTGAGCTCCGGCGATTCTTAGGGATGGTCGGGTATTATAGATGTTTCTGCCGAAATTTCTCTGCAGTGGTGGCTCCTTTGACACATTTGTGTAGTCCTGCTAAATGTTATGAATGGACTGATGAATGTCAACATGCTTTCAACTGTGCCAAGTCTCTCCTTTGCAGTGAGCCAGTCCTAGCTGCCCCTGACTTCTCTTTGCCGTTCAAGTTGGAGGTGGATGCGAATGCTACTGGAGCTGGTGCTGTATTGCTGCAGGACGGCACCGATGGCCTCTCCCATGCTGTGTGTTATTACTCGACCAAGTTCAAGCGCCATCAACTCGCGTATTCAACCATCGAGAAGGAAACCCTGGCTATGCTTTTAGCCCTTCAGCACTTTGAAGTCTATGTGGGGCCCAGCCCCGCTTCAGTTGTGGTGTACACTGATCATAATCCGTTGGTGTTCCTGGCCCAGATGTACAACCACAACCATCAGCTGATGCGCTGGGCACTGCTGGTCCAGAACTACAACTTGGAGATCCAGCACAAGAAAGGAGTTGAAAATGTTGTGGCTGACACCTTATCTCGTGGGTGAGGATTATTTTTCACTATTTCACAGGTATACATCAAGTATAACAATTGTATAGTGTTTCTCTTTTTAGTGATGAAAAAACTGGGGGTTTATTCTTATGGGAGGGGGTGTTATGGCCCATGCCTGGGGCATGGCCGTGGGCTGGGGGTGTGGTTACCTCTCTCTCTCTCTCTCTCTCTCTCTCTCTCTCTCTCTCTCCCCGTGTGTGTGTGTGTGTGTGTGTGTGTGTGTGTGTTCAGGTTTCCCCTCCAATCGCAATGGGATGGCGCACCTGCAGCTAGTCTAAATTAGTGTCACCGGTATATAAGGCTAAGGTTCCTCCCAGTTGCTGCCTCTGGCTATGTGGACATCCTGTTGTATTGGTGTTCTGATTGTGTGTGATGCAGTGTGTACTTGCTAGTTGCAGCTCTGTCGTGTATTGGTTTTCTTAACATTGTTAACTGTTAAACTAGTTGTGGGGAAGCTTGTAGGGGTGTGCTGCCTTTTTCATTTAATTCACGTTTTTCTCCAGTTTCTTATAATAGTAAGGGAGCCTAGCATTGTACATTTTTATTTATTTATTTTTTTTGGTAGTTTAGCTCTGATTTGTGTTCTAGTTAATGGGGAGTTTTGTTTGTTATTTTGGCCTGTGCCACCCTGATGTTTATAACTGCTTCCATTTCAGTTTAACTTTGTATAGTAGATATCCTTTTCCTTTTGTTACCACTGTAAATAAAATCACATTTATGATATTTGATTCAAGTGCTGCTCCACCTTCTTTATTTTGCTACTCCCTAACCTTTCCCTAGACAGTCAATTTGGGGTCGTAACAAAAAGTTGAAGTGAAAATGCTCAGAATTAGACAAAATGCTGACAAAAGAAATAGAGAGATTACTTACATTTACAAAACAAAAATATTATGATGGAGGCCTAAACTCAATTAAAGTATTAGCATATAAACTTAAGAAGCAAATGTGTAAAACTTACATCAGTAAAATTAAAAGATGACAATACCAAAATCATAACTGAGAAAGACGAAATCGCGGAGACATTTGCAAAATATTACGAGAACCTATATGAGAACGAAGTAGGAAGACAGGACATAACAAAAATGGAAAAGTATTTTGAAAAAGTTATCTTAAAGAAAGTTTCCACACATCAGAATGCATCCCTCATAAAAGAGATATCAAGGCATGAAATACGGCATAAAGAAAAAAGGTAAAACCCTAGGGGATGACAGGTTCACAAATGAATTTTATCAAGAGTTTAGGTCAATATGTCAATTCTACACAAAGTTTATAATTATGCTTTAGACTCAGGATCCTGGGCTCCAACTTGGAACTCTTCAGTAATTACACTCATCCCCAAAGAAGGGAAGGATTTATCTGAATGTGCATGATATAGGCCAATATCATTATTAAATACAGATCAAAAGATATTATCATCAATAATAGCAGAAAGGTTAAAAGAAATAAAGGTTAAAAGAAATATAATAAACAGGGACCAGTCCGGATTTGTGACTAATAGGTATTTAGCTGATAATATAAGCTGTACACTAAATATAATTGAACATTGTCAAAAAAAAAATAAAAAAATAAAAAAAGATTTACTTCTGATAACAATCGACGCAGAAAAAGCGTTCGATAAAGTGCTTTGGCTGTACATTTTTAATACAGCTACAGCTTTTGGATTTCACCCTAAATTCAATCAGTGGTTAGAATCAAGGTATTAAAGCCCTATAGCACAAGTAAAGGTCAATGGCACTTGGTCTAGATGCTTAAAAATACACTAAGGAACCAAGGAGATCCACTGTCTGGCCTCATCTTTACTATGTGCGTGGAACCTTTAGCTGAAGCAGTGAGACAGCAGATCCACATTAAAGGAGTGACAATAGGACAAGTGGAACATAATCTGGCATTGTATGCCGATGATGTCATCATGTATATTACATCACCTGAAACCTCACTACCAGCATTGAAGGAAATAATAAAAGAATATAGTGAATTTTCAGGGTATAAATAAAATGAAACTAAATGTGAAGCAATGACTATTGGTAATCAACTGACACAGATGATAAAGAATAATTTTAATCTAAAATGGAATCAGAGCAAAATAAAATATGGGAATCTTTATTCATTAGGACTTGAATGAAAAGTACAAAATTAATTATTAACCTTTAGAAGACAAAATTAAACACGATCTAAATAGATGGAAAATTATACCAGACTCAATTTTGTGCCCAGTTGACACAATCAAAATGATGGTACTCCCAATTTAAATTCCAGCAGCATATTTTAAACGGTGGAATGGACTAATAGCTAATTTTATATGGAACAACAAAAGAAAAAGAATAAAATTTGACAAATTAACCAAAGCAAAAGACTGTGGTGGTTTAGCTGTCCCTAACCTGCAAAACTATTTTTACACAAGACAAATAAATACAATAATGACATGGTCAAAGGACAAAGTAGAAGCAAAGTGGCAATTGACTGAGAAAGAATCCATACCAATATCCATGAAAAGGAAAAGCTGTTGTAACAGCCTTTATCAGTTTCTCATTTTCATCCTGCTGTGTCTGGCTGTCTAGAACTAGCCGCTGAATCACATTAAAGCCAATAATGGGGCGTGACTGTTGTTTGCCTTTCAGAACAAGAATGGGTATTAACAGTTCATTTGCGTCTGTACTAAGTTTGAAAGTCACTTCAATCCACCCAACATAGGGCATTCCTGTTCCATTGGCTGCTTCATGTTTTAGGGGCTCAAGCGGATCGATTATCTCTGTTATATTTCTCAACTTTACATCAGGCAAGAGATTAACTTTTCATGCTCATCAATAGCACATATCTGTGAGTCTGTGTCCAAAAGTGCTTGAGTTTTCTGTTTGTGAAGATAACATGTGATAAGACACTTCTTTCCTACCAACTCAGTTACTCTTGCTGTCTTTTCAGGTATAACCTGTCTTTTGTCCCTCAAGCTCTTCCATGAGTGAGTGGCCTGGGTCTTGATTTCAAAACGTGTGGGGTTTGCAGTGCAATTTATGTTCTGCCCAGTGGTTCAGTTGACAGTCTTTTGAACAGTATAATTTTGTTTTACAGACAGAGTATTGTTTCAGATCTTTTCCATGTTCTTTACAGTTAACACAATACTGGGACCTATCTATACTCCCGGTTGTCCCATGTCCCGCAGGAGCAACCTTTACTTGTTTAAAAGATTTGTCTCTGGCTGGTTTTGCCTCTCTCTGTGCCCTACAACCTGCACAAAAGTGTTCACTGCCACCGCACTTAAAGCAGTGCTGACAGTATTCTTCACCTCTCTGTGTACAAGGATAACACCTGGGCTGGGGCCGTGGCACTGGATAGTATTGCTGTGGTGCAAATCTTTGTTGAAAGTGAGCTGTTTCCCTAGTCAGTCCTGGACCTGAAGCTAGCCAGTACTCCTGCACTGTTCCTGGTATCTGCTGGGAGTAATATGGCACAGTCTTTGGTTCATTCTGCACGGAAAGGTGCTGCGGTGGCATAAACACATGATAAGGGGCAGACATGTTTTCTGGTACTTTATTTGACTCAAAATGATGTGGTGACACGTGCTGACTGAATCGATTCCCTGATCTGAGACACTTCAGCTCCCAAATCCTTTAACAACACCATGTCTGAATGAATTTCATTAAGTTCTGAGAGCAAATTAGGGGACAGCGTGGGTGAGCTTGGCTGAGTTGCACTCTTCTTTTCAACTGTAGTTTCACAAGACTGGACTGTATTTATGTTGGCTGCACGTGGTGGAGTGGCATGTCTCTTTTTTCATTAGCACAGGCGATAGTCACTCTCTCAAAGAGCAACTCATCTGAAGTGCTTGTCTGTAAGAGGTACGGCTGCAGGTCACTTTTAATATTATCGTTTTGCAGGCCGGTCAGGACTGTGTGCATGAAAAGGCTCTGGACAAGTGCTGGGTCATCCTTTAAGCTTGACTCTACCTCCTGAGAAGCAAACGATATTTTTGTTTGAGGTCCATTGCTCTAATGAGAAAGTTCTGGGGAGTCTCTTTACTACTCTGAACTTCAGAAGTCAGTTGTTTGTTTTACTCAGTAGCACTTTTCTCCTGATAATGTGATCTGAAGATCCTCCTTTTATTCACACGCTCATGCATTTGACTCTCTTTTTGTTGTAGTGAGAGCCTCAATGCCTCTACCTCCCTTTGGAGATTTTCCTGTTCCTCTGTTTGGTTTACATTTTCACATTTATCTGAGTTATCACACTTTTGTATATCGTCAATCATGTCCTTTATTTCTAAAAGTTCTGACAGTCCTTCATCCTCTAGATTCATTCGTGCTTCACGTTAAGAGATAATTGCGAGTTTTGCAAGTTTCTGCCCATGCCCTGAGATCTGGAGAGTATTGCTTAATCTGATTAACTGATTCACAGTCAGTCTGTACAGAACTCCCTTCAATTCAAGTTGCAGTTTCGCCAATTCGGATTCCATCTTTGCAGGGGAGTGGACAGCAACGCTACAACGAAGATGTAATCTAGCTTTGATTGACTTTGCTGCTCCCTAGTGGTCACTTCGCTCACCTCAGGATACACTTTTCCAATGTCTGCCTGAGAACAACCTTAGCTGTCCTGCCACACTCTTATCTCTGCTGCCTGGGTTGTTTTGAGGGATGATCGAAGAGAGGCTTCCACTTACAGTCTAGGAGTTATCCTCACGCCGCACATCCCAGTGGTGCCTCCAAATTTTGCACCCCTTGAAAAGGGGCAGAGTATTAGACAGTGACACAGACACGTTATTTGCTTTCAATCACAATGCGTTGAGTGAAGAAAGTTAGCACGTACTCCCCCCTATGGGCGTCCAAGGCATTACTAGTCAAGGATTGATGATCAATGACTATAAATCGAGCACAGATTCTACAAATCACAGTGATTCTACAAAAACACAGTGTCAAAAATCAAAACTAAAAAAAACTTGTTGTTTTACAAAAGAATGATGCTGTGTCACGACTACATCACACTATTCATATGCCTGGATGTATTTCCTGTTGGATATAAAATAAAATGACATCTCTTAATTCCTATCTGTCACACGTGGTTGCCAGCTAGAGGATGACAGTTTTCTTGTCTAGTAAAAACGCATAGCTAACACAACAAACAGAATGTAAGACAGTTAGCAAGCTTGCTAAACTTGTCAGAGATGACTTTAGTGTGATCAGACCTCCTCTCTTACCCAACATGACATAATTTCGTGAAATAAACGTTTCATCTGGGGGAGTTTATACGTTCTTAAAGGGAATTGTGCTTTGATCAGCTTACTTGACTAGATCTTAAAATCTATGAGAACCAAGTAAGTCAGCGGGGGCTTACACATTGTTGCACATATGCCATAATAATTCTATATTGCCCACAGGTGTCTTCATTAAAAATTCATGTAAAATGTAATTTTCTGTCACTCAGATTTATTTCAAAATTGGTTAAAAATATTAATTCAACAAGTACTGACCAAAATTTCCAAACAAGCCTACCCAGCCTATTTGCTGCATCTTTCTGTTTGTCTGTATCATGTTCATGCTTATGATTTATAACCACAACTTTACATTTAGTGAGGAGGGATTTACCTACCTACTCCAGCTGCTTGCTCGCCTTCGCACAGTCCAAAAGTCTGTAATAAATGTCCATTTGAAAACGCAAACTCACAGCATTGTCAAATATGTCCTGAAATTGTACATCCAAAAATGGTTGCAAACTCTGCTTTCTAACAACTTTTATTCAGCATCTTCTCCGAAACGCCTTGGCTTGTTTACGTCCGCACTGATGAGAGAAAC
The DNA here is from genome assembly GCA_900302535.1 of Neoniphon sammara. Taxonomy (NCBI): domain Eukaryota; kingdom Metazoa; phylum Chordata; class Actinopteri; order Holocentriformes; family Holocentridae; genus Neoniphon; species Neoniphon sammara. Next base: position 20,980 of record OMKZ01055488.1, read on the forward strand.
TATGCTGCATTCACGGGAAACCGGCCCTTAGAAAATATGTGTTTTGCTGTCTTGTAAATTTCCGGCTTGCTATAACACAGTGTTCACAAAGTAGCCTCGGGAAAATCCGATGACAAGTCAGGTTTCTTTTATAAATTGTGTTTATTAAGCTGTAAAGAATCAAGAAGCATTACCTTGAGTCAAGCCACAGTGTATGCATGTCTTGTTTATTAGGCATTTGAAAAGTATTTGTGACAAAT
>OMKZ01055489.1:2101-15311 GCA_900302535.1 Neoniphon sammara
AGGCAGGGCCAGAGTGAAGGGCAGGGTTAGGGACAGAGCAGAGCAGAAACCACGGGAGCAAAACCAGGAAGAGACATGGATGAAAAATGGGACATAGGGGAAATGGAAACAGGCAGCAGAAAGGGAGGGAGGAGGAGGAGAGGAGGAGGAGGGCCGGTCGGTAAGTGGGACAAATGAGGAAGGAGGGGGGGAGGGGGTTAGAAAACAACAAACAAACGTGTCAGTGGAGGGAGACAAAACATGTAGAACAAGATGGCTGCCTGTGAAAGATGGGAGTCAAGTGGCAGCCATTGTGGTTGTACCTGTGCTAGATCTATCGTCAGTGGGGTCTACTTTGATGGAGTCAGTGGCGTAGGGGCCCTGCTCAGCCGGGTTAGTGTCGGCAGAGCTATCCAGGCTGCCGTGACTCACAGCGTCCAGGTCACTGCCATCTGCCCAAAGACAACAAGGGGTTAAAAAAACAAGCTGGACGCCATTTCTGCTCCGTGAGGGGTAGCTGGATTTTTTGTGCTTTTCTTTTGATTAAACTACAGAGAGCCCAATGAATCTGTCCTCTGACACCAAACTTAGTTGATGCTTTGTCATGTCCCAGTCTCCGGGACAGGTCAAACTGGGACTGTTCAAAAATGTTCAAAGCTCCAAAATGCTCGCCACATAATCTTGTGGAGCTGTCAGAAATTAAATGGAATACTCCAATATTTTGGGCAAAATACCCTTTTTCTGACTTAGCCAGAGTGAGATGTTTGACAGCATTTTAATCATGTGTATCTGAAATACATGTCTTGAAACTTTTTTGAAAAATGAGAGTCGTTGTAGGAGAAGTTAGATGGTAGGAACTATAACATATTTTCAGCGGTTATAGTCCTACCATCTAACTTCTCCTACAATGACCCTCATTTACAAAAAAGAAAGAGGATGTGTATTTCAAATACACATGATACATGGTGTAAATAAGACAGCTTCAGAGTTGCTGTAAGGTTTATTTTTTTCACTTTGACGGAGCTAGGCTAATGACTCCTGTAGACTTCAAGTCTTTATGCTAAGCTAACACGAAATGCTACCCATAGGAACTGAACCAGTGGACGTACAGAGGTGAAAATGGTATAAAACATCTTGTCTCAGACTCGCCAAGTCGGAAAAAGGGTATTTTGCACAAAATGTTGGCGTATTGCTTTAAGATTCTTTAAAATGATTTGAGGAAACGTGATGGTAGAAATGCTTTTCATTTTTATGTATGCCTACTGCCCTAAGCCATGAAGTCATCACTAAAATACATTTTCCAGGAAGTACAAGTTGATATAAAAGTACTAGTGTCTTTTTATTGATAAATTGGTGCAAAATGGAGAATTGGCTAGGTTTTCCTTTTCTTGTAACTTTTAAGTGTTAAACGCTGTGTCTTGTGTTTCTTCGTTATGTGTCAAAGAGCATGTATGTACAGTATACCCTGTACAAAAACTCCTTGGCTCTGTCAACCAACGCTGGGCTCGCTCAGTCAACATGCAGTTTCAGGAGTACAATGCTTGCAACTGGTTAAAAATGATAGCTTTTAAAAGCGGGGATTTGCTGGGCATGGATTGGCATGCATGCATCGGGTTTGGGGGCACTCACTGACATGCACAGGTCTGGTGAGCTAGATCACACGCTTCAAGGCACTAGATTGATCTTTCCCTCTGCAGATCATACTGTTAACCCTGCTGTGACTGCCGCAATCTTAGAAACAGTGGGCAGTGAGATATAGATGTCTGCACTGATTACAGTCGTTTCAAACTTTTATGGTGTAATCGTTGCAGAGAATATAGTGTATTATGCAGTTATTATCCTTCAATTTATTTGTCGTCTTTTAATGCAGTTTATTTAGACTGTGTTTAATTATTCATTATAATTATCTAGCTTATTAACTTAGATTGAGCAAGCAAACCTGTGTGTCAACATAACTTGCTGTCGTTTCTCTCTTTTCACCTTCTTGGATGAAGGCAAGACTGAATGATGTGTGATGTCATAACTACAACTTTTGTTCACACAAAGCGTGTTTGGAGCAGTTCATCTGAACTCTGGAGCGTTAACTCCTATGGTTAAGTCTGTTTGATCAGGTGAAAACAATGCTATTTAAACTTTGGTAACAGAAAATAACCACAACCAAACACCTGACAATATAGGTCTCTTCCAATTAAATTGAGACCTCTTTGTTAGAAGTGATAAACTAAACTACACTACGGGAAACAACCCTAATGCCCAAGGGATTGTGTGTATAAGGATACAGATATTGGCATTTGATTGCCAGGAGTTACTCATGTAAAGAAAGTCTAACATAACAAAATGAACAACAGGTAAACCGCAGTTATAGTCAGCTATACGTTCATCTTGGCAGGAAGACAACTTCTCAAACCTCCCCTCCAATAAAAGATCAACTTGTGAGTCCATGTGACTTTTGTTTACATGCCCTCAAACACAAAAATTCAACAAAGCTCATTTTTCAGAAAATTAACTGGAGGTGTGATAGCATCCTTAGTTAAAAATGGCCTTGAAACATAAATACCATAGCTTAAAGTACCATAGTTTAAAGAGCCTTTCGTTACTGCATACATACTCTGTATCAGATCCTCTTAATAAGGAAGCAAACAAAAAATATCACAATAACAACACTCATTTTCCGTGACACGAAGAGTCTTATTCATTATGGTTACCTGATAGAGGGCTCTGGGTGAGGTGGGCATGTCTCCGTAGCGCCCGTTTGAACTGGGCCACACCCAGAACCACGTTTCTCAGCTTCATCCACAGAAAGTAGCCACCTCTGGTACTGGAGGGCCACGTACTCTCCAACACCGCCTGGACACAGTTACAGGGAGCAGGGGAGAACGCTGCAGTTACAGAAGAATATCGCACTTCCTTCGCACATCCTGATCGCTTGTTCTGTGGCAAGGCAGGCGTCTATTTATTTTAAAATGTCCTTCAATTTATTCAAAAAGACTACTGGAAATGAAGGCTGTATGATTATTATGTGAATTGCATCAACTGCATTCATTCAATTTCAACCAAACATTTTGAAGTGAATGAACCGAAATTGACCCAAACTGTTCCATTTAAAGTTATCCCTTACGAATTATTGATCAAAGGCATCAACCATAGCGGTACTGCATCCAAAAATCGTGCTCATAATTAGAAAAGAAAAGCGCTGCAGCCGTTGGTGACCAAGTCACGTTTGACTTTCCCTCTGTCTGCACTTAAAATACACTTCAGAAGCCCCCTGAGACAAACACGGCCCCGCTGCCATTGGTATGCCACTGCAGTTGACAGCGGAATGAAGTGAAGTGGGTTTATTATGCTGAAGAGCTGGCTGCTCCTGGGTTAGGGCTCTGAAGATCTGGCCAGGTGAAATGAGGCTGTCTTCCTGGACATTGATGAGATAGCTGTCAGAAACGTTGTTATGACAACTGAAGCACAGCAATCTCTGCCCGGGGCCCCGCTGCCTGACGGGACAGCTCAGATGGCTCAAACCATATGCGAGTATGTGTGTCATGACTGTGAAGCTGTCAGTGTGTGTGTGTGTGTGTGTGTGTATACTTATGCATGCCTGAGGAAAGGTGCTTGACCATGGTGGTTTTTGAGGTTGATAACAACCCTTTTAGACTTTATTTTTGAGCTGATATTTAAGTTATTTGAACATTTTCATGCCATTAGATTACAAGGACTGTATGTTTCCTCCTCAGGATTTTATTCCTCCCTCTCCCCCAAACACACACACAGATTTCTGTATTTGTGTCATTTATTGAATTATGTCCTGATAACCTCTTTTGCCGCATTAATGCATATATTCATCCTTTTTCTCCTAATTCAATACTTTGCACACCCATTTTTTATTTTCACCACGTTATCATGTTCATCAAGATTACAGAATTAAAAACTCTTATCAGTGTTGTTTTGAAAATTAACTTGACTTGAATCATGCCACAGCAACGTGTCTTGCATGAAGTATTACTCAGCACTGGAAATGGTATGTTAAAACTGTCCACAAGAGGAAGCCACAGGCTCAGATTTCTACATATTACCTACACTGTATATACATATAACAAACAGAACACAAGGCCTATGATGTATCACAAGAAGTACGCCTAAGCATTTGAGTATTGACAAAGGCAGTAGGCAACCTAATTTCTTAATATAAAAAAAGATAAGTTATGGCTGAAAGTATTGAAGTATGCAAACAGAGGCCTTTTTCATTTCATGAGGAGACACACACACATACACATACAATCACTTCCCCCTCTGCCATCCTTAGGCTTCAAAGACCTATAAAAGCATGCGTAAGAAAAAATCCCTATAAATGTGCAATGCAAGTGGTTGCAATGGAGACTGTTTGTGTCAGTAGAAGGAGCCAGCCAGCCGGTGTCTCAAAGCCATCGATTACTAAGCTAAAATAACCCCCTCTGAGGCGTCAAAACACACCAGCATAACCTTTACCATGGCCTTCTCTCCTGACAGCCAGCTCCCACATTGGCCAATTTAGTTTTACAGTCTCTGGGTTGCCAGGTCAGGCACAGGCTACCATGATAAAAGAGTCACGATTCATCCAGACACCTGGGTGCGATACAGAGGATGTTGTACAACCTTGGGGGGAACAGGAACTGTCACTAATGTTTCTTCTTATCTGAAAGCTAAGTGCCCATGGAGACATTACTATGATGAGGTATCATCTCTGTCTGGGTAGTGCCACCCACAGAGCTATGAAATTCAGAGATGAAGCTACGTGCAGCAGTGAGCGCTCACAATGCGGGATGGCATAATAATTTGGCTGCATTGTTTTTAACTTGATGTATAAAGGCAGATACTGCAAATCAAGCATAAATAATCCCACCAAGGCTGTCATCAATCTGCTTTATTATTTATCATACAATTTTCGAAAGTATATTTATCTGGGGAATGCCTTCACTGAGCATACATCCATATACACATTCACACATCAGCGCTTACTCATGTGTTAGTCATTCAGTTCTATTGCCTAGAATTTGTCTGCCAACTCAAGCAGGGGTCCTTATAGTAACAAACCCACTTCTATAACTTTTTGGTTGCCAGAATCACAGTACTATAAAAGCATAATACATGCAACGCGTCACACCATCAGTAGTAGCCGTGTTGAGTATCGCAACATTATCTCACTGTTACAGACACAGTTCCAGGCATTATATCAAAACACGCAAAATCACGTCTGGCATAAGCTGGAAGTAAACCTACGGTAGACTAGCACTTTGACATGAAATTTCAGTTGTAAATTCCACTATGTACCGAGTAAATGCTGCAAGAGGCCACGACAAGACATTTCATGTTGATACTAGACGAGTAAAGTTCATTATAATCTGACATTTGCCTGTGTTTGGCCTGTTTGTGGCTTCATGGTGGACCAATCAGTTTCATTTTGTAGATTCTGGGAGTCAATGTAAAAACGCATGATTCCAAAGATTCATCTTATTTTACCCAACTGTGTCTGAGATATTAAGCGTGAAGCTCAGGGCCCTGTTGGCCTGGTGGTGGTGCTGTGGGCCAGTCGACTTTATATAAAAATGCCCGACCTCAGTGTCAAAATCCATCATTCCATCAGGTTTCATCCAAAGCAGGCAGCAGAAGCTGAGAAATCATGCATGGCAGACAAAGGGAGACCACTCCACAGTAGCTTCCGAGATCTCTCATCATGGGGGGCAGTAAGGGTTATGTACCTTGTTGTAGTAGCCGTACGTGATGGCATTGGGGTGGACTCCGGCCTTCTTCATCTCAAAGAGGACCCTGACTGCCAGGACAGGCTGGCCATACTGGCCACACAGCTGCATCAACACCCGATAGCAGACCTGAAGAGACAGGGGAGACAGACGCTTCACACCTTGTTTGTGTATACCCATTTTAGCGTCTTGTGCTACTACTTGACTGCAAGGATTGTAATACAATTTAAAATAAAACAGAGTAAAACTCTAGGTCTGAAGTTTCCACCTGCATAACACAAAATGCCAGACAAATCAGTAAGGGTCACCTGCCACAATGGCTGCTAACTTTTACAGATAATAACATTTAAATGTCTGCATTATACAGTTTGTTCTCAAATGTTGAAACTAAGTTTCAAAATGCTCTCTTCTATAATTTTAATACTGCTGCATCATTGTATAAATGAGTGAGAACGTTTGAAATTAACAATATCTGATTCTACACATAACAGTATTGAAATGAGGAGGGTGACAAGTAAATCCACTGTATATTAACTGTTTTGGCTGAAAAAAAAATCTTAGCAGTTTCTTTCTTTTTTTTTTAACCCATAAAGCCAAAAAGCTGATTTCAGACAGTGGTGAAAAATAATGTAAAAAAAAAAAAAAAAAAAGTAATGTAAAAAACAATACCGAACCAATGCCCAAACAAAACAGACCTTATCAATATCAATATAACATTTTGGCAGGTATTTATCTTTGATCAATTTTCACACCTCATGCCTGAATCTTGGGCTTGAAACAGGCATAAGAACATAACTAGGAATGACTTGTTTGATCTAAAACAAATATTGCAAATATTGCCAAAATTTAAGAAAATAAGTAAAACCTAAGAATACAGCACGTGTTTTGTTTTTATTTGACCAAATGTTGACAGTTACACTTGACAATGGCTAGATGGGTAAATTGCTTGCCACACCTCATCAGGGGGCTGCAGCTTCTTAGCCTGCATCTTCCTGAGGACATCATAGGCGGTGCGCAGCGCCCGGACCTTGGAGTGGCACACCTTGACATAGGCTGGCAGGCAGATGAACCACAGGCCATAGCAGTGTCGGAGGAGGCACTTGGACCACAGCTGGGGGACCGACGAGTACTTCTTGGCTATCTTCTGAGCCGATTTAATCTCCTGTGGGTGAAAAGCAGAAGAGTTTTTTCCTGCTCACTTCAAGACCAAAAATATGAAAGGTATCTTCTATTACAGGCTGAAAAGTAATCTCTTCAAGCAGTACCTTACATTGTCTGTGCCCCACTGAATCATGTGGTTAAAGGAATCCTCCAAAGTTTTGGGCAAAATACCGACTTCCGACTTACCCAGACTCAGTCAAGAGGTTTGATACCATTTTCACCTCTGTACGTCCACTGGTTCAGTTCCTATGGGTAGCATTTCATGCTAGCTTAGCATAAAGACTTGAAGTCTACAGGAGTCATTAGCCTAGCTCCATCAAAGTGAAAAAAAGTTGTTTTTTTTCAAATACACGATACATGTGTAAATAAGACAGCTTTGGAGTTGCTGTAAGGTTTATTTTTTTCACGTTGACTGAGCTAGGCTAATGACTCCTGTAGACTTCAAATCTTTAAGCTAAGCTTACACAAAATGCTACCCATAGGAATCGAACCAGGATGTACAGAGTTGAAAATGGTATCGAACATCTTGTCTCAGTCTGGGTAAGTCGGAAAAAGAGTATTTTGCCCAAAACGTTGGAGTATTCCTTTAATAATGACATCTGTGAACTGCTCAATCAGTGAGTAGATGAAAGAATGTGTGAAAATAGTGATATACTGAAAAGCTTGTGCTGACCTGCTTGGTCCGTCTAAACATAGGTGCAGGGCTGGTGGGACAGCTGTGCCGGGCAGCGAGGCGAGTGGAAGGAGTCCGCAGGCCCTCCACAGGGTCAAAGAGGTCCAGACTTAACACAGGGAAACCATCATACCTTTTGGAAAACAATGCACACACATATAATGTGAGTTTTCTTGTACATACTACCAAAACATTCTTGTTATTGTCCAAAACACAGTTATCAAGTGGATTTTGAAGTCTTAAAATAAATAAATAAATAAATAAATAAAAATAAAAAACACACTTCACTGAGTTCATCAAAAATCAACCATAAAAATCAGACAACACTGTCAGTAGAGACCTAAGCCATTTGCTTTCATTTTGCCAAACCAGTCCAACTAACTCAGTGCGTACCATGAAATTACTTACTTAAGTCCAAGGTTATTATGTTCAAAAGTTTGCCTTGCCTGTTATTATCAATAATGAGAGCTGGAAATAAATACTTAAAGCTGATAGTAATAATGGATTATTAGAGGAGCTGATGTTAAGTGGTGCTGAATTAGCCCTAGGCGTGATTATTTTGAGTGAAAAATGACTGCAGAATACAAATTGGACAAATTCACATCCCTACTGTCCAGTAGTTGTAGTGGTGATCTTACTGCTCAGTCTTCAGTCTCACTGAGGGGCGAGACTCCCGCTGGGTCTCAATCAGCTACTCCCAAAATAATCAGGGAACATTCAACTCAATTTATTATTGAATTTATTCAATTTATTCCTGCTGCTGGGCCTGTCAGTCATGTATTAGGATAGCTAAATCATACTGGTGAAATGAATACAGTGACCATCTACAAATGACTTTTATGTCATGCAAAATGTTTATACTCAACTCTTATGTTAAAATGATGTGCTATGATTCTTACTGTTCCAATCAGTCTTTTCCCTATATATGTTCTACCATGGTAAGATCACTTCCTGCCATGCTATTTTTATATAACTCAGGCATCTGTAAAGCAACACCACCAAATGGTGTCTTAAGCTGACATTAGCCAGTTAGCTTGAGCAAGATTCTGAAACTGAAGATGATAAATAATATTAAATGTATGAATGGGAAATCATTTGGCTGGAGCTGTGGAGTCAGATTTGTATTACAGGTCATTTTTTTACTTTTTGTCATCCAGAAACACATCCACTGTAACTTTACTTAGCCATTAAATGTGTTTTGGCTCTATTTTTCACATAGAGATAAAGTCAACTTAATCTTAAATATATTCTGAACGTGAGTCATATTTCCAAACGGTAATTTTCTGTCTTAATGTCCCTGGTTGTGAGGTGAAATCTTTTTAATTTTCTGCAGAAGTACGCCTCCAGACCCCCTACATGACATAGCTTTGCACTACATGCCACTATCAGCACAAAAACACTGGTTTGTAATGAGAAAAAAGGGAGCCCATAAGAGTCTGTCTCCATGGCTACAGCCATTACTGCTTATCCCACCATACTGTTACTTTGTGATAAAAAATTAAAAGTACATATTCAGAGCTTCAATTTTCAGGTTAGGCTGTTACATGATAAATACATATACTAACAATGCAGTATACTGATCACAAATCACTAATAACCAATGGACTTATTTAATGGTAACCTTAATCTTTGTTCTTCTTTTTCTAAAACAGTAATAAGGCAAATTTGTTGCCATGGTAAATATTTTACAAAAACATACATATACAACTAACATAATGCATACATATTGTTGACAGGGAGTTTTTTTGTCATGTTCAAAATTTTACTAAGTAATTTAACCCATTTAACCCTTTAAAGTTACTTTAAATGTGCTTTAAAAGTAAGATCTTGTGCTGCGTTCACATGAAGCTCCACACCAGCATGTGAACGTACAAAGTGATAAGTACCACTATCCAAAGCAGTGATTTGAGTGTTACCTGTAACACAGTGGATGCTCCTCCCCCTCAGGCAGAGGAGGCAGCTCTGGAGGCGTGATGAACACTGTGTGCTCACTACGCTGGGATTCATCAATCTCTATCAGCCTGGTCTCCTCTGGCCTGTCACTGTCCACCTGGGGAAAGGAACACGCAAACATGAGCAGGTATCCATGGAGAGTGTTACTGTGACAATTAAAGGATAAATCCTGTCACGTTTAACCCTTGATTTCCTAGCTTTTGCCCTCATGACAATTGACTGTGTTGAAAAGGCCAAAACTCACAATACACACACTGCGGTTATCTACAGTATATCTTTAAATTACTGCTTCAACAGTCACAGCTATTGAAAGACCAAAAAACAAAACAAAACTGGTTTGAACACCAAAATCATTCAACAAACTACAGCAGATATTTTTTATTTTTTTTTTATTTTGTGAGTGTGGTTGATTGTATATAGTGTGAATATAACATAAACCTGAGACAACTAATAAAGGGGGATTTGCTGCTGTGTTTAAACAGTCCACCAATTTGTGACACTATTTTTAAGGGTCTATTTGCTTCTAATTCTACTAAGCTTATAGTCATTAAAAATTGCAAATACCACCAGTATATACAAGGCACTGCATAATAAGACACGGGATGTAAGAAAGCCCCATTCCAGTGTAAGAGTTACTGTGTTGACAGGATGTGTCTGAGTCACTCTTTGAATTCAACTGTGGGAAACGGCCTATTGGCTCTTTGTGTGTGCATTAGACAGCAGTGCTTCTAACAAACAGTATGAAAGCTCTACAGTGAAGTAAGGGATGAAACTTTCAACACAGGTGCAGGTTGAAAACAAGCAGAATTATCTTTTAATCCATTACAGCTAACAGGCAATGGAGTATCCCAGGCAAGAGCCTTTGAAATCCTCTTTAATATCAGTATTTCAGAGTTCGCATAGGGTGATTGTGGCATGGCACAGGCCCATTCACCAATTGATCGTTCTTCATTACAACAGAACTTTGAAAAGGCACTGAGTAATGAGCAGGAGGAATGTGACTTGACTACTAGTGGCCTTCAAACAGAGCAAGGGAATGAATTCCAAATAATTAATTTGGAAGCTAACTTGAGGACATCAACAGCACTGGTGTAGCTGAGTCTCCAACACCACAATCCAACATTAATTTTAACTAAGGCTTACTCCATGGAGAAAAGCCACACCATGACTATGTAATGTACAGGACACCAGATTTCTGATTTTTAAAACAGAATTACTTGGCAATTCAGCATTAACATTCCTCATTAGGAATAATGTTAAACAGCTTCGTCTGTTCATCTTCCAAGCAGATTCTACTGACGCTGCACTACTGATCATAGCAGTGTATGGACATGATGTGCCATTCTAGCAATGAATCTTGGGACTGACTCACCATCCACTAAATTTTCAGATGGGGAGTAAACTTTGAGTACCCTTATTCCTCCTCCTATTTGGCATTATTTATTTATTTTTTTATGCTACTTCAGCTTATTGCACTTCAGCTCATGGAGGACACAAAAACACAACGACAACCATGATGAAACCTTTCTGCAGAAGTTTTTTATGTATCAACAGACGGTTGTTCAGAGCATCCATTAGCCTCCAAGAGCAGCTGAATTTGTCATGTAATGTCATGAAATTTGCTCAGAAGGGGACGGACCCTTTGAGCAATATACGTACTTATATATACACATATACTACACGGAAGAAGTTTTCATGTGAGAGAGGTTGTCTAATGGTCACTACATCAGCAGCATCTCTACAGGAGACAAGATTGTCTGGGACAGTCGATCATCAGGGCTGAAGGAGGATGACAGCAGATGACCTAGTTTTCCACACTGGGCATGCTTCCTGATTTCTTGGTCTCTCTACCTCACACACACACACACACACACACACACACACACACACACAAGCACAATTCTGCAGTCTAGATCTCTCCATCTCTTCAAGGGCACACTACCCATTGCACAATTTCTTTCTTAGCTGCCAAAAGGACTACAAATTAGTAAATTGTTAGTTTGTTCAAAGATCAGGTTAAATGTACAGCACATATACTATACATCACTGAGCATCCAAGACATCTTACTGTGTTCCCAACCGACACGAATGGAAAACAGCAATATATAAGACAAGGTCAAAGCCTAGCATATGGCTGAACCGTGTATGTATATTCCGTTCTCTGCGTGCAATACACACGGAATGAGCTGCAGTCAATGGGCCAAACCCAACTTCCCCCCTTGGCCCTACCACTTGGCAAAGGATTGACCGGGAGAGTGGGGAAAAAAACAGCAAACTGAGTGGCAGCACTCCAGCAGTGTCTGGAGACTGGGAGAGGGGGAAAAACACTGACCAGGAGAGGAGAAAATAAGTGCATCCCCCCTCTCCTGGTTGGTCCAGAAGCTGATCAGCAAACCATAAATCTAAGTATATCTTCGCAAAAAACCATGCATTGGAATATCTTAGTTTAATGTAGATGCAACGAAATATGTAATTTGCTCTTTATGACAAGCATTTCACAAAAATCACTTTTCATGATGTCAAGAGAACCTTGTTTAAAAGGCGATTTGTAAGCGCCCCCTGAGGATGTAATAGGAAACTGTTTGCGCCCATTCATTTTGAAAGAGCAACAACCAATAGGGAAACTTCAACACATGGCCGACCAATGGTGCAACGTCATCAGTCAGTCTGTCAGTCACGGACAAACATTCACATTTGTGGGGCTGGCCCCGCTGTTGCAGTCCAGCCAGAATACCGTCATTTCATTTTGCCTGGTGAATGCTGAGTACACCAGGTTGCATTCACTGATTTGTGAATGCTAAGCTATGATCCTTCTCTATTAGCAAAGTATCAAATTAACCACTGTACACCTTCTCCCAGTTGAAATTAGATTAGTCTACCAAGATGTGGTCTGTGTCTATACATGTGTGTGAAACAGAAACAGTGATTGACTGTGCCAGACATTAGTGATTCCAGGGAGTGCAGAATGTGTCAAACCACGAGAATCTCAAAAGCACAGAGAGGATTTATGGTGTCTAAAGACAGATCGATAGGTTACTTGTTTGCCAGTGTGCCTGCACTCCATAAATCTGGACCTACATCTTGGGGGAGCTGGGCCTGTGTGTGAGTAGCAAGTTTATTCTGCTACAGATACTTGCTATTCTACGGTAAACACCTGAGACAAGTTAAAACCCATGGTTCTTTGTAGATGACCTTGTGATGCTCTCCATGCATTCATCAGGGTTTCTGTGGGTTTCAGCAGGAAGGCAACTGTAGACCCAATTCACCACGACAGTAAAATCAAACAACAACAACAACAACAAAACAAAAAAAACTAAATAACAGCTGAACTACTCAAATGTAGCTCTGCATGACCAAGAGATTAATGGCTCAATTTTCATGTAGGTGGCATTGGTGATAACGAAGGCATTAAAACATGACAACATCAAGGATAGGGTGTGGCCAACTTATTTTTGCTATTTTTGTTAGGAGTGTTATCTTTTTTCGTGCCATTCTGGCCTCATCTGAGGAAAGGGGGCTGGAGGAGAAGGAACACGTCGTTAGCAGAAGGAATACATTATTAGCAGCTGGAGTTTGGGCAGACTTCAACAAAAGCCAATCAAATCAGCTGCACTGATACTCGTGTAAAACGCCCAAAACATTGGAGCATTCCTATAAGCCTCCCCAGGGAAAAAAAACAGTGACTTTTTTTTTTTTTTTTTTTTTTTTTAAAAGA